>JAODUO010000206.1:107500-120000 GCA_025642075.2 Ridgeia piscesae | reverse complement strand
CGTTCGTGCGTGCGTGCGTGCGTGCGTGCGTGCGTGCGTGCGTGCGTGCGTGCGTGTGTATGTGTGTTAGCTGCACCGTATTTTGCCCAATGTTCTGATATGTTATGCGTTGTTAACGATGTTTGCGGTACGTTGTCAATGTTCTCTTCTGTTCTCCCGAGACTCGGGTTGCCGCTTCTTCTCTCGCCCGCACTGCATTGATCTCTCCTGTGGGCCCGTACAGATCCCGTATTTCTGTTTCCCAGTGTTTTCCCACCTTCCCCTCATTAGCCTTGCACTGCTGTCTCCGCACCTCGTCTCCACTTTCCTTTATATTTCGAATCTAATCCCTCCAAGTGTATTTCTATTCCGTCTCTATATCACCCTTCGTCTTCCCGTCTCCCGATGCCTTTCACTTCCAGGAAACTGAACAAAGGTATCTCTTTATGGCTGGCAGCAGCAGTGAGTCGTCACATCCAACCAAATCACTCTCAACGAAGGGAAGATGCGAATAAAATTATTAGGTTTTATAATTGAAAAAATCTGCATTCGATATAGTTGTGTGAAGACTAAATTTAAAATAAAAATTTCCAAATTATGGTTCAGTATTCCTACAAAAATCCATCATATATATCCTTCGCAGTATGACGTTATACGTTACTATCACTGATTGTTCGTTGGGATAAGAGTTCCTTGCGACTCATCAAATTCCGCTGTGCAATATTTCTATCTTTCTCATAAAAAATCTGTATAATTTATCGATGTGCGTGTTGTCAACGGCCATTAGTAACATTTTCGTCTAACATTATAACTTAGTTTAAAAAAAATCTACTTGGAACTTCCTATGAATTATCAAACAAATAAACTAGAAAAAAAAACAAGTAAACAGTCTAACATGTAAATTGTTATCGTATAGCAGGAAATCTTCTATGTATGAAATGTAAAACTGTATGCTATTGTCCAGCATCTGTCGATACTGCAATATAGTGCACGCAACGTCAGTGGCTTAATTCACAAATTAATGTACCAGAATTGTAGACACTCCGTTAAATGATATATCGTAACTAAATCACTGACATTTTGTTATTATATGAATACATAATTCTTATTACATTTTCCCTGCGTTCACGGATAATCACAGGTGATAGTTTGTCTATTGAATATTGTGATAACTGTGTTTCGTGTTGCAATAGCACTATGATAGGATCAAGGCGATAAAATGAAGGTTATTGCGATAGTATTACGAGAGTATCGTGGAACTGTAAATAACACGACAAGGCTGTTCTAAATCATGATTTATATAACTATGGTCCCAACGCTTATCATAACGGTCATAGTCATGCAATGGTGTTTAGCAATGCCGACGTTGTTGGCGTTAGATCCGCAAATAAGTAAACTCACAAACACAACACAACACAACACAACACAACACAACACAACACAACACAACACAACACAACACAACACAACACAACACAACACAACACAACACAACACAACACAACACAACACAACACAACACAACACAACACAACACAACACAACACAACACAACACAACACAACACAACACAACACAACACAACACAACACAACACAACACAACACAACACAACACAACACAACACAACACAACACAACACAACACAACACAACACAACACAACACAACACAACACAACACAACACAACACAACACAACACAACACAACACAACACAACACAACACAACACAACACAACACAACACAACACAACAAAAACACAACACAACACAACACAACACAACACAACACAACACAACACAACACAACACAACACAACACAACACAACACAACACAACACAACACAAATTTGCTATCCACAGTATCACCATATGGGTTATCACGAACTGTTCCATGTATTATTTACCCCCGAAACAACACCGTGATGCTGTATACTGTAACATACACATTCGTGTTCCTTGGCATAATAATCACACCATTGTCTGCTTTGTTTTCCCATAACTCAAGACAATCTGGACAGACTCCCAAAAACGCAACAGCAACAACAAAAACAGGGAGAGAACCCAAACCCAGCCTTTCTCTATATAGTCGTATCCCGATACCGTTGCCCGACCCCGCGTTGACAATAACCACGCGCCCTCTCCCTCCCCGCTACGCTGTTAAACCGCCATCTCCCCCCTCTCACGTCCTGGTGCACGCAATCAAGGCTAGCGGGAAGGGGCTGTCGGTTATTACGCCGCTATAAAACATGATTCCCTGTGGCTTTGTTGTCGCGCGGGCGACGAGATAACGCATGGAAGTACTGCGCGAAAGACAATGTGCAGATGTCCGTTCAGCGTTACACGCTCAGCGCTCAGCTGTTGCGCTATCGTCGACGGATACCGCTCAGATACCGTGTTGTGTGTCGCACTTTGGTAGGTGTTGTTTTGCGCAGGGACGAACCGGAGATTTAAATGGCAATCAAACGGACGTCATTGTGAGTTTCGTAAGACTTCGCCATGTTCTGGAGTTATAAATTGTCGACTTGGATAATGTTGTGCAGATACGGTATAACTTTTATGGCATATAAATCTCGTCAAAATTCGAGTATCCATAGACCAATTCTCGCTCCGTGGGGATTATATAATTGTGAAAATGGTTGTGACTAAGCATCTGGTCAACAATACTATTTTTTGTATTTTTTCGTATCTGGTGCAAAATCCGTTGACTGTATAAGTGATTGAAATGGTTTTCTGAAAGTATGTCCTCATGTGTTTATTCCATGGTCGCATATGGTTGTTTTAACATTTCACACACAATAATATGCACATTCACAAACACAGCAAGCGTATGCATACATACATGCACGCATACATACTACTTACATACATACATACATATACATATATAAAATAATATAATATATATATAATATATATATATATATATATATATATATATATATATATATATATATATATATATATATATAATATATATACATCCATAATCGCATATAATATAAACACTACATATATACATACATATATATACATACATACATACATACATACATACATACATACATACATACATACATACATACATACATACATACATACATACATTACATACATACATAAAATACCCCAAAATACATACGACACACACACACACACACACACACACACACACACACACACACACACACACACACACACACACACACACACACACACACACACACACACACACACACACACACACAACACACATACATACATACATACATACATACATACATACATACATACATACATACATACATACATACATACATACAATACATACATACATACATACATACATACATACATACATACATACATACATACATACATACATACATACATACATACATACATACATACATACATACATCCCCCACGCACCCACGCACCCACGCACCCACGCACCCACGCACCCACGCACCCACGCACCCACGCACCCACGCACCCACGAACTCACGCGCACATACGCACGCACGGACACAAAGCACACCCAAGTTCAGGACGTTGTTGTATTGATATGTTCTGGCAACGAAAAAACTTCTTAGAAAACCATATCTCAACTACACAGCGCGGAGCGAAGCAGCAAATCTTAGCATCTTACTCAACATCGGAAGCGGAAACAGAAAAACCTTCTCTGCGATACATGGCTAATCGATATTTTGGCAGCCGGTCGCGAGCCTTAAACGATAAGTGAAAGTCAATACGGTTGAACGTTCAATGTCATTTTATATTCACATCATACGTTGCACATATACGTTTGCATACATCATTCATAAGTTAACTATGGACACATTTGGAGTCGATGTGAGACTCCTGCAGACAAGACAGAAACAATGACTGGTGTTTCAACGTGACAACATGGGGTGAAGTTCTATTGTACAAGTGATGTGATGATGTCACATAGGATGATATCTTAACGCGACAACATGGGGAAAAGTTCTACTGTACAAGTGATGTGATGATGTGACATATGATGATATCTTAACGCGACAACATGGGGTGAAGTTCTACTGTACAAGTGATGTGATGATGTGACATAGGATGATATATTAACGCGACAACATGGGGTGAAGTTCTATTGTATAAGTGATGTGATATAGGATGATATCATAATGCGACAACATGGGGAAAGTTCTACTGTACAAGTGATGTGCCGATGTGACATAGGATGATATCTTAACGTGACACCATGGGGTGAAGTTCTACTGTACAATAATGTGACGATGTGACATAGGATGATATCTTAACCTGACAACAGGGAATGATATTCTATGTGTATATAATCAGAAATAATTGTGATGACACGACGAGATATTCTAAAGTGATTATAATCTAATGTGACGGCACAGAGACGCGATAGACACATTTACCTATTTAAGATAATACGTACTCAGCACAGCCATGTCAATCTATTAGCAAAGAGTCTATACACAATTGCTTGATTTCGAAAATTATCGTGGTCAACGACGTTGTATTAATTGCAACGATTAGAAACAGAATCGCCTTTCAGCGGTTTCCGATTTACAGTGTGATATTTGTAATTATAAAATGTTTTTTCGATATCTGGATTTTTAATATGTATGAAATTATTGGTAGAAAGTTTATATGTGTATGTCCACAAATCAATGAACATGCGCGCGTTTACGCGATTTGTATTTATATCATACGCAACTGATAGTTCACATTGTGAACACACTTATATAATTGTTCATATAGGTGGGGATTAGGTGCGTGTGTATGCGAGTGTGTTCGTTTTACCGCACCAACCCTCTTACCTATCTCGAGTGGGCTACTTAATATAAAGTTCATCGCATTTCTACTCAGCTTTTTCGCAATTACTATCACCCTCAATATATTTCTATCATTCTTTCCAATGTTAAAATGTGACTACAACATCACAGTAAGTTCACATCAAACGTCACTTTGAATCGGAAAACGACGAAACACCGTCGCCATCAAACTGAGTATGCATCGCCTCCCCGTTATAACGGCCGTTGTCCATTGCGTCGCGTGCACATCTCGACGAAGTGTCATGGCTGCAAACGCCATCAGCGCCACCCAACGGCGATGGTGTCGACAACCGCGGCATAGCGATTGATACCGAAACGTCGTGCGTTATATTTTCTCCGCTGCTTCGCTGCGAATACCGGTGCATGTGTTGCGCAGGCGCAGTCGTCACTTCCGTTACCGCAGGGGGAGATGGGACTCCAACATGGCTCGTTCGTGTGGCGCCAGCCTCGTGCGTTCCAGAGGACGTCGTGTCTTTCATTGTTCTGTTGATGTCGTCCGCGATAGGTTGCGTGGTCGGCGCTCCTGGCTTAGGGGGCGTGACGCGAGCCCCCGACATGGAGGGGGGCCGAGGGGATGTGACGTATTTGTCGCCGCCGATCTTGTGTTCCGACGCTTCCGAGTTGCTAATGTTCTCCTGCTTCTTCCACTTCGTGCGACGGTTCTGGAACCAGATCTTCACCTGGGCGGTCTGAGTTCGCTTTGGGTGCAAGCGTGTCATAGAATATTTGGGTTTGTTGTTTCCCCCTTCAGTTTCGTTGTTTCTTTGTTGTGTTGTTTCTTTGTTGTGTTGTTTCTTTGTTGTGTTGTTTCTTTGTTGTGTTGTTTCTTTGTTGTGTTGTTTCTTTGTTGTGTTGTTTCTTTGTTGTGTTGTTTCTTTGTGTGTTGTGTTCTTTGTTGTGTTGTTCGTTTGTGTCGTTGTGTCGTTGTGTCGTTGTTTTCTTTGTTGTGTTGTTTCTGTGTTGTGTCGTTGTGTCGTTGTGTCGTTGTGTCGTTGTGTCGTTGTGTCGTTGTGTCGTTGTGTCGTTGTGTCGTTGTGTCGTTGTGTCGTTGTGTCGTTGTGTCGTTGTGTCGTTGTGTCGTTGTGTCGTTGTGTCGTTGTGTCGTTGTGTCGTTGTGTCGTTGTGTCGTTGTGTCGTTGTGTCGTTGTGTCGTTGTGTCGTTGTGTCGTTGTGTCGTTGTGTCGTTGTGTCGTTGTGTCGTTGTGTCGTTGTGTCGTTGTGTCGTGTCGTTGTGTCGTGTCGTTGTGTCGTTGTGTCGTTGTGTCGTTGTTGCTTTTGTTTGATTACTTATTTGTTTGTTTTGTGAGCCCACTCAATTGTTTCTTACTTCATTGTTAAATTCATTATTAAACAAAAAAATATTAAACAGTCATCGGGAGAATTTCGTTACCAAATTTGTTTTAAAATGCATCTATTTATTGAAATTTTATTCTAAATAATATCCAGGTAACCGCAATATAGATAGATAAGTAGTTAACGTAATACGTATTTATATTATTATCACTAAAATTGCACTCGCTGCATTTACGATTATACATGCATCTAGCAACGGCCAACTGCGAACGGTGACCGGCGACCCACACCAAGTGAATAAGTCCGGATTACGCCAACTCTTTGAGTCAGACGGTGGCGCTATCAACAAACCGGCGATGATCCACACTTAATCAACTCTTAATGGAAACGGTGTAGTTGTTTTATGGCCTACCGCTTGTATCGGCGCTAATCTGCAGCCATGCCTGCGTAAATCGACTTCCTATCTACACCTGACGGTTCTCGCTAGGCCACCCAGGTCCGCCAGAGACCGCTTAACTGCCCTGTGTAGCGTTAATGGCCAAGGCATCAGTGGCGTAGGCAAGATGGGAAGTTCGTATCGCGTGGGAGACCGGCTCAGGAGCGTCGGGAAGTAGCGCCCGTATCGCCAACACCGACAAGTGATTTCTCAGAATGTTTCTCCTGTTCGACCACCAAGAATTTATCTTAGCAGACATGTGGTTTAGATGGAGAAGTATTTATTAACTATCTAATGAAACGTAAGATGTGGGAATGTCTAATGTGTGGCATTTCTACAGTGAAGGTTGTCGTGTTGTGATTTTAAAATGTAACACATAGACAACGTTATTTGAATAGATAGTCTCTTGAAAAGCATGGATGTTGCCACGGGTAGCGGTCTCACATCGACGTTTCAATGAAGGCCACGGGTAGCGGTCTCACATCTACGTTTCGATGAAAGCCACGGGTAGCGGTCTCACATCGACGTTTTGATGAAGGCCACGGGTAGCGGTCTCACATCGACGTTTTGATGAAGGCCACGGGTAGCGGTCTCACATCGACGTTTTGATGAAGGCCACGGGTAGCGGTCTCACATCGACGTTTCGATGAAGGCCACGGGTAGCGGTCTCAAATCGACGTTTCGGTGAAGGCCACGGGTAGCGGTTTCACATCGACGTTTCGATGAAGGCCACGGGTAGCGGTTTCACATCGACGTTTTGATGAAGGCCACGTGTAGCGGTTTCACATCGACGTTTTGATGAACGCCACGGGTAGCGGTCTCACATCGACGTTTCGATGAAGGCCACGGGTAGCGATTTCACATCGACGTTTCGGTGAAGGCCACGGGTAGCGGTCTCACATCGACGTTTCGATGAAGGCCACGGGTAGCGGTCTCACATCGACGTTTCGATGAAAGCCACAGGTACCGGTTTCACATCGACGTTTTGATGAAGGCCACGGGTAGCGGTCTCACATCGACGTTTCGATAAAGGCCACGGATAGCGGTCTCACGTCGACGTTTCGATGAAGGCCACGGATAGCGGTCTCACATCGACGTTTCGATAAAGGCCACGGGTAGCGATTTCACATCGACGTTTCGATAAAGGCCACGGGTAGCGAACTCACATCGACGTTTCGATGAAGGCCACGGGTAGCGGACTCACATCGACGTTTCGATGAAGGCCAAGGATAGCGGTCTCACATCGACGTTTCGATGAAGGCCATGGGTAGCGGTCTCACATCGACGTTTCGGTGAAGGCCACGAGTAGCGGTCTCACATCGACGTTTCGGTGAAGGCCACGGGTAGCGGTCTCACATAGACGTTTCGATGAAGGACACGGGTAGCGGTATCACATCGACGTTTCGATGAAGGCCACGGGTAGCGGTCTCACATCTACGTTTTGATGAAAGCCACGGGTAGCGGTATCACATCTACGTTTCGATAAAGGCCACGGGTAGCGGTCTCACATCGACGTTTCGATGAAGGCCACGAGTAGCGGTATCACATCTACGTTTCGATGAAGGCCACGGGTAGCGGTCTCACATCGACGTTTCGATGAAGGCCACGGGTAGCGGTCTCACATCGACGTTTCGATGAAGGCCACGGGTAGCGGTATCACATCTACGTTTCGATAAAGGCCACGGGTAGCGGTATCACATCTACGTTTCGATGAAGGCCACGGGTAGCGGTCTCACATCGACGTTTCGATGAAGGCCACGGGTAGCGGTCGAAACGTCGATGTGAATCGAAATGTGTGTAATCAAGAATCCTGTTTAGTATTCTTTCAACTTGATGAGGTTTTTAGGAGGTTGGATATGTTTTTTTACAACACAGATACCAACGAATCGCTTCTAATTCACACAAAAATACGGAAATTTCATGGCGGGTAAACAATTAACTGGCGTTCTTGGTCGTCATAGAAACGACGAAAAAACCACGGGTTTCCATTTACAAGTTCACATCGACTTTGACGTTTGGCCTTCATCAAAATGCCGATGTGAAACCGGGTTCCTGGAACTGTTTTAATCGATAACATTCATGCTTTTTAAGAGACTATCTATTCAAATACCGTCGTCTATGTGTTACATTTTTGACTCAGCGAAAAAATTATAGACCTGGGGCCCATTTCACTAATGTTGTTAAGAGCTCTTAAAGCGAATGTTGCACTTAAAAAAAAATTGGCTCCTTAACAGTGTATCTTGAATACATGAAAATATCAACACCATAACGCGCCAGCGGACATTGTCGCCAGTGTGTCATATTAATAGTGTCCTCATTAATACGGCAATATATCTGCTTTATAATAATTTAATTTAAACATACTTTGTTTAACGATCAGTTTTTATTAAGAGCTCTTTATTTTAATGAAATGGTCCCATGAACATCACGTGATCGAGTTCCTACCTGAGTCTCGGTGACACAGAGGAGTGTCGCCATCTCGGCCCGTTCGCTCGACGACAGGTATTTCTTCAGCTCAAACTGTTTCTCCAACTCGAAGATCTGTCGTCCCGTGAAGGTGGTTCGCGCCTTCTTCTTCTTCTTGTCCGCACCGAAGCCGCTGCTGTCGTTACTGTCCTCCGTGTTGCTCTCGGAGCGCCTGGAGCCACCGCCGGTACCATATCCGCTTCCACCGCCGGTACTTCCGCTGTTGTTGTTGTTCTTCTCCGCGGCGTCTTTCGTTCCGGTTTCGTCACTTCCGTCGCAGCGCTTGCGTTTTTCGCCGCGTGGCTCGTCCCCTGGTGAATGACATGAAGAGGAATGTGAGTTCGTTCAAGCGTGACAGTGACCACGTGACCGCCATTCCTACGTGGATTTGGTAATACTTCATGAATTTCAAACGACATTTTTTAATTATTATTCATATTTCATATGTGCATGCGTGTGCGTATGCATGTATGGAGTGAGTGAGTGAGTGAGTGAGTGAGTGAGTGAGTGAGTGAGTGAGTGAGTGAGTGAGTGGTGAGTGAGTGTGTGAATGAGTTAGTGAGTGAGTGAGTGAGTGAGTGAGTGAGTGAGTGAGTGGTGAGTGAGTGAGTGAGTGAGTGAGTGAGTGAGTGAGTGAGTGAGTGAGTGAGTGGTATGTGTGTTTGTGTGTGCGTGCGTGCGTGCATGTGTATGTGTGTGCATGTGTGTGTATGTATGTGTGTGCATGTTTGCGTGCGCGCGTGTGTGTGTATGTGTATGTGTATGTATGTATGTATGTATGTATGTGTGTGTGTGTGTGTGTGTGTGTGTGTGTGTGTGTGTGTGTGTGTGTGTGTGTGTGTGTGTGTGTGTGTGTGTGTGTGTGTGTGTGTGTGTATGTGTGTATGTATGTATGTATGTATGTATGTATGTATGTATGTATGTATGTATGTATGTATGTATGTATGTATGTGTATGTATGTATGTATGTATGTATGTATGTAGTGTGTGTATGTATGTATGCATATATATATATATATATATATATATATATATATATATATATATATATATATATATGTGCGTGCGTGCGTGCGTGTGTGCGTGTGTGCGTGTGTGTGTGCGTGCGTGCGTGCGTGCGTGTTGTTATGAACATAAGTAACGTTTATGCAAATCATATCATTGATCAATTAACACAGAGCGACTAGTCTATCCGGATTCCCTTCGATGGAGATATCACAGTGGCAACACCAACACCAACATGTTTATTACAGCACGATAAATCAGTAACCCCTTTGCGCACGTTACACTGACCCACTCATCTAACAAACCACCAAAACTTTCAGCAGACACCAGTCGTCGTTAATATACGTCTACTATATCTACACAATCTGCCAGTTGCAACGCCATCCAGATCAATATTAAACAGACACGAACTACGTTATTACGTCCCGCGGACGCCGCTTAAGTGCGCGGGTGATTCATCAGTTTGTGGGAGGGCTGATGGTTTGTTGAATAGTTTGTTTTGCCGATGTATGCGCGCAAATGATGAAGCACTTTGCGTCCCGGTCATTATGATATTGTATAACGGCAGCCTTTTCATTAAACGGTCCTCGGTCGGCTGTCATAACAGCGCCGTCGCTCAGCCGTCGCTCAGTCGCGCGCGCAGATCTCATAATGGCGCAATGTCGGCTATTAACGAAACAGAACCGTTTATTGCACAATTTGTACTTTATAATCGCCGAGCGGATGTCGCGTCCATTACGCGTCACGCGACGCGGCAATTTGCGCGTGCAGCCGCCGACCAATCAGCGGCGCCACGAGCCGACTGTGCGACGCTGCTGTCACGGTCTAAATGGGGGCCGCCATGATGAAATATGATTGCCGTTGGCGTTTTCGCGTAGTTGCGTGATGTGATTGACTCTGTCGGAAATCGCTCACTTGGAGACCGTTGGAGTCTGTAAGATGCGTGCGTGCGTGTGTGCGTGCGTGCCAGGGCGCTTAGGCGCGGGTCTGGTTAATTATATCATAACATAAAAAGTAGGTTTGCGTGTATCGCAACAGTTCGTCTACAACCAGGTCACATTTTGGCGATTGTTTAGTAACATATAAAGTTTAGTTGTCTCGCAATCTACTGGATATGTTACAAGCTGAACGAGGATATAAAAGTGTGTGTGTGCGCGCGTGCGTGCGTGCGTTGCGTGCGTGTGTACTTGTTTGTACTTGTTTGAGCTATTATATACTGTATATATATATATATATATATATATATATATATATATATATATATATATATATATATATATATATATATATATATATATATATATATATGTATTTATAGATTTTTATATATTTTTTATACAACAGCGATTCGTCTTCAAGCCATTTTGGTGAGTGCAATGGGATGATTATAGTATCGGAGTGCACCAGTTAACTACTAACAAAAGCAGCACATTTTAGATTGTATAAAATATATTAGTGATGTCTAATTTCTTGTAACTGCCTAATTACTGTTTTTTTATTTTTTATAGCTTCCGCCGAATAACCACAAACACAACATGACCACAATGTGAATACAAGTAAGTGTACAATAACTGTAGTGTCTACACATCCCAACGTAGTAGTTACGTAAAAATAAACACAACTAGGTGATTACATTAACCTAACCCCAACACAACCGGAACGTTTATCTGCAACAGCATTTCGACGTCGAAATAACGCGGACGATTCACACGTGAACATATCGTTTCAACACTGAGCATGCATAGCAGTTGTCGTTATGTTACAACGATCTAATAAATATAGGTATAAATTAAGGATGTTACATAACTGCGATCTTAACACGAATACGCTTATGCTTTCATCCCATCTGATACCAATCCCACGCCGTTTGCGCGTGAGGCAATAAGAGAACCTATCAGCTCGTTTCCATTAATAGTCGCCGAACAACGAACAGCGAATAAATAAATAATGCCTAATCATTTAAAAGTGTGCACCGTCGCCAACGCTTCGTACGCTTAATTTATATTTAGAAAAACGCACCGGCCATAAAGTGTTAAGTCATCAAATTAGCCCGCACTCGTCTAAATTGATCCGGGATCATTACTACTCAAATTGCAAATGAAAACAGGAGTGCGCTTTTTCCCGGCGCACGTTTGCATAATTAATTATTATTCGATCGCGCCCCCCCCCCGAATTCCTAGCGCCACGGTTATTTTAAATCTTTCCCCGACGGGGTTGCAAACCAGGCAGATGCTTATGCGACGTGACCTTGTTAAGACTGCGACCGCGATGCAAATTGGTCGGTTTTCTTTGTTATAGACGTATTTCGTGAGAACAGTGCTTAACGGGCTGAAACGTGACGCCACCTGCCTCGTCCCGTTGTTTTATCGATCA
The DNA here is from genome assembly GCA_025642075.2 of Ridgeia piscesae. NCBI lineage: Eukaryota > Metazoa > Annelida > Polychaeta > Sabellida > Siboglinidae > Ridgeia > Ridgeia piscesae. Next base: position 107,605 of record JAODUO010000206.1, on the reverse strand, counting down.
TTCCGTTTCAACGGGACGGCGATAGTTTAATGAGTAGGTTAATTATATTGATAGGACTTCAGGAGTTTCGTGTACGAAACAACGGATTGTCAATTGTGCGGTTAT
>JAODUO010000206.1:95000-97500 GCA_025642075.2 Ridgeia piscesae | reverse complement strand
GTTAATGTATTGCATGTATTACATATTTGATATGACGAGTAATATATTACAACTATTAATATAACAAAAATATATATATATATATATATATATACATATATATATATATATATATATATATATATATATATATATACATATATATATATATATATATATATATATATATATATATATATATAATATATATATACATGTATATATATATATATATATATATATATATATTATATATACATGTATATATATATATATATATATATATATATATATAATATATATATATATATATATATATATATATATATATATATATATATATAAACATATTTTATATACGCATACATACCACACAAACATACATATATGCATACATGAATACATACATAGATTCATAGATACAAACAAATAAATTATATATATATATATATATATATATATATATATATATATATATATATATATAGGCCTATTTTCAACTAGTTTATTGAACAAAAAATTCTTAAATATAAGCCCGCTGTTTTATATAATATTATCTTTGACTGTTGATGACGTCTTAACTGTCGATGCGCTTGTAACTGGAGTGGGTGACGAAGCCTCACTGCTTATGACAGTTTAAGTTGGACAGACCGAGTCTTAAGGATCCACAGACCGCGAGCGATGACGGAAGCTGCTTTGGCGGTGATACCCGAGATGACGCATCGGGCCAACTCGTCCCTCGGGCCCCGGGGGACTCGAGGGACATGTACGTACGCAGCACACCAGGTGTCAGAGTTCATATCCGTTATCGGCGAAGTGACGTTATCATTTATCAAACGGTCCGGCAGATCCACAGTTGACACCGCCGGTTTGTTGCGACTTAATAAATGTTCGCTGTGCCGGATTCCATTAACCCCAGTGGGCCCCACCCCCAGGACCCACCCCCGGGACGACCCCTTAGAGGGTGACAGGTGATCGCGTCATGTCAAAGTCGTTACCGCGGGGACGCTGTGGGATTATTCGGCTCCCATTAACTACTAATCTTCCTATGGAAATGGCGGTTAAAGTGATACGTTCGTTATAGTATACGATGTTGGCAAAATTACAATTTGGATTTAATAAACGACGCATCTTTCTAGTAATATTTTATAACTATAATAATGATAATACTTAATAGTAATAATAACAATTACAAATAAGAACAACAGCTATTACAATAATAGTCAACTAAAGCACTATTTTCCGGGTACATAAAGCAGAAAGCAAGTGACTACTACCACTTTTTCTATATTTGCCTATGCGCCAAAAGAAACTTTCTAAATAGTTTTCATCCGGCCATTCTTAAGAGCGGTTTTACAGATAGAACACCTGGTTTTACAGCTGTCGTGCTGTATGAACCCGTTTGTACACATCAACAAGTCTCAGGCAGGTGGTTACCTGAACATCACAGTTTAACATTAGAGACTACCCATGACATATCAACAGAGTCTCAGGACCAAATGGGATAGAGACTTAGCCATGACATATCAACAGAGTCTCAGGACCAAATGGGATAGAGACTTAGCCATGACACATCAACAGAGTCTCAGGACCAAATGGGATAGAGACTTACCCATGACACATCAACAGAGTCTCAGGACCAAATGGGATAGAGACATATCAACAGAGTCTCAGACAATGGGATAGAGACTTACCCATGACACATCAACAGAGTCTCAGGACCAAATGGGATAGAGACTTAGCCATGACAATCAACAGAGTCTAGAAGAACTTAGCCATGACAATCAACAGAGTCTCAGGACCAAATGGGATAGAGACTTAGCCATGACATATCAACAGAGTCTCAGGACCAAATGGGATAGAGACTTACCCATGACATATCAACAGAGTCTCAGGACCAAATGGGATAGAGACTTACCCATGACATATCAACAGAGTCTCAGGACCAAATGGGATAGAGACTTAGCCATGACATATCAACAGAGTCTCAGGACCAAATGGGATAGAGACTTAGCCATGACATATCAACAGAGTCTCAGGACCAAATGGGATAGAGACTTAGCCATGACATATCAACAGAGTCTCAGCTGGGTCCAAATGAGTTAGAGAACTGACATATCAACAGAGTCTCAGGACCAAATGGGATAGAGACTTAGCCATGACATATCAACAGAGTCTCAGGACCAAATGGGATAGAGACTTAGCCATGACATATCAACAGAGTCTCAGTACTAAATGGGATAGAGACCTACCCATAACATATCAACAGAGTCTCAGGGCCAAATGGGATAGAGACTTAGCCATGACATATCAACAGAGTCTCAGGACCAAATGGGATAGAGACTTAGCCATGACATATCAACAGAGTCTCAGGACCAAATGGGATAGAGACTTACCCATGACACATCAACAGAGTCTCAGGACTAAATGGGATAGAGACTTAGCCATGACATATCAACAGAGTTAGCAAGGGATAGGTTTACCCATGACAATCAACAGAGTCTCAGGACAAATGGGATAG
>JAODUO010000206.1:87500-90000 GCA_025642075.2 Ridgeia piscesae | reverse complement strand
ATTAGTGTTCATGTGTAGACCAATGCTTTTTACATCTGTCACTTTAATTGGATTACATGCCATTTCCGGAATAACAGCACAATAACCTATTCATTACATTAGTCTTCTCTTAACAATGCGTGTTAATGGACTCTATATCCGTGTATTATTAATACTTTGGAATAAAAATAAACTCCAAATAAAACGTTGGACATCGGCGTAGACAAAGCATAATCATGAGTAGTTCTTTTGGGGATTTTCTCAACGCGAATATTTCATAATATAAACGGCTAGAGGAAGCCATTACATTCGATCTTATAGTAGCAATGTAGGGAATGCGTTAAACGCACGTGGTTAATAAGAGAAAATTGGAAAGGAACTTGGGGTAAGAAGATCGTTTATTTGAAATAATATACCACAAACATTGACAGACAGTAATGACAGGCGACGGACTTGACGGGAAAGGAAAACTTAAATACTTAAAGACCCAATGAATATGAGTCACGCGAGAATATAAAATCCGGGCGAAGGCGTGGGATTCAGGGAGAACGAACGGGATTTTGTCGGAAATGGGGGCCCAAGGACATTCGACATTTAACCAGAAATAGACGCCCCCTGCCATATGACATGATACACGGCTGTAATAACCAGCAGGGAGGCTCCTGTGCCAGAGCATTCACGGCAATCGATGTATAATCACCGAATTAAGTTGGACCGCTCGACAGAGACTAAATTGCTGCGCCAGAAATCAATATGGCAGTCGTCCCAGGCGATGCGCGCGCGGCGACAAACGACGGCGGGTCAGCCGAAACTACGGCTCGTTTAATACATGACCGGCTTTTATCGACGCGATAATTGTCTGCGTCGATCTCGTCGATTTGCTGTCACGTTGCGTTGTTCCGCGGGCCTCGCGCGATCTCGTTAGCTCCTATTTCTCCCCGGAGGCTGGCTCGTCTCGCTCATTTTACCCTCTTGTTCATCTTGTTCCTTCTGCTCACCTTGTTCCTCCTGTTATGTGTCGTCACTTCGCTCCTCCTGATGTCCCGTTATCTTACAATTCTTTTCACGCATAATTGTATCATTGTCCCTCCTTTCTAACATTTTTTTGGCCAGTGAGTCCATATAAATGTCTGCTTTCGGTTTCGCCGTCGCTTCTCATTCAACTGGGATCTTCGTAGTTTCACTTTCAACTGTTTCTCTCCATCGCTAGTTAATTAGCTTGACTCTCCGTCTCTTTACATTCAGCCTGTTCTCTGTCGGTTTTGTTTCGACTTCGTTCTTTTATGACCTTACGCTTCGTCGTTCCTCTTTCAATCAGAGGACCATTTCACTAAAATAAACAGCTCTTAGGGAAAATTCATCCTTATGCAAAAATCTGTTTTTACCCGAATTATGATTTCAAAAAAACAAATATCCATAGCTATGCTACTGAGGACATTATTTCCATGACACACCAGTGAAGTGTCCCGTTGGCGTATCGTGGTGTTGACAATGTTCGTTTATTCACGATCACTGTTAAAGATCAAACTTGATTTTAAGGCGATAAGTCGGGTTTAAGAGCCTTTAACAACATTTAGTGAAAATGGTCTCCTGATCATGTTTTACTCCTCCTGTAATGTGGCTCTGCATCGCTCCTCTTTCTGATTTATTCTGTGTTGCTCATTTGTCAAAATGGCCGTCAGATTGTCCTCTTTTAACTTACTTTCTCTGGTTTTTCGCTGTCCTCTTTCAACATGATCCTCTACTGCTCTTCTTGTGTCCAATTATTCCGAACCTCTCTATCTATCCTAATGCTATCACAATGTCACGTTCAGTCCGTTTGTTTCAGTCTTAATGTTCTTTGTTTAACCGGACGGTCTATTGATCGACCAGGTCCTCGTCTGCTATCCACTTTTTGTGGATTGCCAATAGAGTCAAACAACATTCAGGTATAATGAATACGAAAATTCAAACATGTGTATATCACATCACCATTCGTCGATTCAACACGTTCCTGTTCAACAGAGCATATTCTATGAGCTACGCCATTTTGCAAGACTTAACAAGATTGCCAAACACACCTATAGGACAAGCCAGCACTGTCGCTGTCGCTGTCGCTGTCGCTGTCGCTGTCGCTGTCGCTGTCGCTGTCGCTGTCGCTGTCGCTGTCGCTGTCGCTGTCGCTGTCGCTGTCGCTGTCGCTGTCGCTGTCGCTGTCGCTGTCGCTGTCGCTGTCGCTCTCGCTCTCGCTCTCGCTCTCGCTCTCACTCTCTCTCCTCTCTCTTCTCTCTCTCTCCTCTCTCCTCTCTCACTCTCTCCCTCTCTCTCTCTCTCTCTCCCTCTCTCTCCTCTCTCCCTCTCTCCCTCTCTCCCTCTCTCCCTCTCTCCCTCTCTCCCTCTCTCCCTCTCTCCCTCTCTCCCTCTCTCCCTCTCTCCTCTCTCCCTCTCTCCCTCTCTCCCTCTCTCCCTCTCTCCCTCTCTCCCTCTCTCCCCTCTCTCCCTCTCTCCCCTCTCTCCCTCTCTCCCTCTCTCCCTCTCTCCC
>JAODUO010000206.1:80000-82500 GCA_025642075.2 Ridgeia piscesae | reverse complement strand
CGTCCGTCCGTCCGTCCGTCCGTCCGTCCGTCCGTCCGTCCGTCCGTCCGTCCGTCCGTCCGTCCGTCCGTCCGTCCGTCCGTCCGTCCCTCCGTCCGTCCGTCCGTCCGTCCGTCCGTCCGTCCGTCCGTCCGTCCGTCCGTCCGTCCGTCCGTCCGTCCGTCCGTCCGTCCGTCCGTCCGTCCGTCCGTCCGTCCGTCCGTCCGTCCGTCCGTCCGTCCGTCCGTCCGTCCGTCCGCCCGGCCGCCCGCCCGGCGCCGCCCGCCCGCCCGCGCCGCCGCCCGCCCGCCCGCCCGCCCCGCCGCCGCCGCCCGCCCGCCCGCCCGCCCGCCCCCCCCCCCCCCCGCCGCCCCCCCGCCCGCCCGCCCGCCCCCGCCCGCCCGCCCGCCCGCCCGCCCGCCCGCCCGCCCGCCCGCCCGCCCGCCCGCCCGCCCGCCCGCCCGCCCGTCCGTCCGTCCGTCCGTCCGTCCGTTTCCTTAAGCACAAAAGCTTACAAATTTCTATGCTAGTCGTTGTCTGGGCGTTCAGTGGGCCTGGAGCCTCGGGCTTGTTTATTCCGCGTCGCTCCGAGAAACAGCCATTTACACAACAGCGATTTGCACTGTAATCTCGTCAGCGCGTAGTCGGTGGGTTATTTTTGCACTCGGCGAGTTAAACACGCGTGTTTTGTTTTCCGTGGCGCTACATCGTTCGTGCCAGTTGTGCGTCTGTCGCATCCGCGTCTTCCGTGTCCGTCTTGGCGGAAGTAATGGCCCTCTGGCGGCAAGATGACCACCACCCCACGCCTCGCATGTAATGACGCTGTTGTTTGCCATCGAAATTGTCAAGCGGAGCGCGCAAGCCAAACGCTTGGCGTCGAATCGGTAAGCGCCCGCTAACAAGATTTCGCCCAGCGACCGCCAGTTAGCAAGTGCACGTCGGCGCTCTAATTAAATTTAATCAACGGTGAAGCGTTCGATATTAAAGGCCGCTTCGGAATATTAATGAAAATTAACTCGAATTACTTATTAGGCAGTGGAGCAGGCGTACGTACGCATGGCGAACGGGTGAAACAGATGACATTCGTTCATGGCACGCTTATTGTTTATCTGTTAGTGTCAGACTCGTTTTGTGTTTTAGCTCAATATCGACGTCTCAATTATAACAAGTCGGTTACAGCAGCAAAGGTTTTGAGTAACAGAAACATTCTTCTGTCGTACAAAATTGTGGTTCCGACTGTAATTCCAAGATGGCGCCACCTTACGGAATCGGTTGGGAAACGCAGGCGGGGAAATTAAATATTGCGAAAAACCCGCAAGGACGAGTGAATTAGCACGCATGCGCACATCCAAACACACATAGTTTTATTGTGAAAACTTATGATTTTCATAGACGGCGTAAGATTCACAATAATAGATCAATTAAAAGAAACAACTATTTCATTTGTATGGTTTTTCGGCAGTGCGAAAATTATGGATTCACTTGAACTGTTGCACACGTCAACACACCACACACGCACAACTACACACACGTAACACACCACACACGCACACTACACACACGTAAACACACCACTACACACACGTAAACACACCACACACGCACACTCATACACACGTAAACACACCACACACGCACAACTACACACACGTAAACACACCACACACGCACACTCATACACACCTAAACACACCACACACGCACAACTACACACACGTAAACACACCACACACGCACACCTACACACACGTAAACACACCACACACGCACAACATACACACACAAACACACCACACACACACACACACAGACACACACACACACACACACACACACACACACACACACACACACATACACACCTAAACACACCACACACGCACAACTACACACACGTAAACACACCACACACGCACAACTACACACACGTAAACACACCACACACGCACACTCATACACACGTAAACACACCACACACGCACAACTACACACACGTAAACACACCACACACGCACAACTACACACACGTAAACACACCACACACGCACACTCATACACACGTAAACACACCACACACGCACAACTACACACACGTAAACACACCACACACGCACACACCTACACACACGTAAACACACCACACACGCACACACCTACACACATGTAAACACACCACACATGCACACATACACACACGTAGACACACCACACACGCACACACGGACACCTACACACACGTAAACAGACAACACACACACACGCACACACATACACACATGTAAACACACCACACACGCACACTCATACACACGTAAACACACCACACACGCACAACTACACACGTAAACACACCACACACGCACACACCTACACACACGTAAACACACCACACACGCACACACCTACACACATGTAAACACACCACACACGCACACAGACACACACGTAGACACACCACACACGCACACCTACACACACGTAAACAGACCACATACACACACACACACACGCACACACAAAC
>JAODUO010000206.1:57500-75000 GCA_025642075.2 Ridgeia piscesae | reverse complement strand
AGTGCGTACTGGTGTGCTGCAGCAGACAATGCCGGATGCCATACGCGAAACGTGTGTGCGTGTGTGCGTGTGTGCGTGTGTGCGTGTGTGCGTGTGTGCGTGTGTGCGTGTGTGCGTGTGTGCGTGTGTGCGTGTGTGCGTGTGTGCGTGTGTGCGTGTGTGCGTGTGTGCGTGTGTGCGTGTGTGCGTGTGTGCGTGTGTGCGTGTGTGCGTGTGTGCGTGTGTGCGTGTGTGCGTGTGTGCGTGTGTGCGTGTCTGTGTGCGTGTGTGCGTGTGTGCGTGTGTGCGTGTGTGCGTGTGTCGTGTGTGCGTGTGTGCGTGTGTGCGTGTGTGCGTGTGTGCGTGTGTGCGTGTGTGCGTGTGTGCGTGTTGTGCGTGTGTGCGTGTGTGCGTGTGTGCGTGTGTGCGTGTGTGCGTGTGTGCGGTGTGCGTGTGTGCGTGTGTGCGTGTGTGCGTGTGTGCGTGTGTGCGTGTGTGCGTGTGTGCGTGTGTGCGTGTGTGCGTGGTGCGTGTGTGCGTGTGTGCGTGTGTGCGTGTGTGCGTGTGTGCGTGTGTGCGTGTGTGCGTGTGTGCGTGTGTGCGTGTGTGCGTGTGTGCGTGTGTGCGTGTGTGCGTGTGTGCGTGTGTGCGTGTGTGCGTGTGGCGTGTGCGTGTGTGCGTGTGTGCGTTGTGCGTGTGTGCGTGTGTGCGTGTGTGCGTGTGTGCGTGTGTGCGTGTGTGCGTTGTGCGTGTGTGCGTGTGTGCGTGTGTGCGTGTGTGCGTGTGTGCGTGTGTGCGTGTGTGCGTGTGTGCGTGTCGTGGTGCGTGTGTGCGTGCGTGTGTGCGTGTGTGCGTGTGCTGCGTGTGTGTTGGTGCTGTGTGCGTGTGTGCGTGTGTGCGTGCGTGTGTGCGTGTGTGCGTGCGTGTGTGCGTGTGTGCGTGTGTGCGTGTGTGCGTGTGCGTGCGTGTGTGTATACGCGCATATGCATGCGCGAATATGCGTGTGGGATAGGCATATCTACATGTATGCACAATATTTTAATAACAATTGCGATTTCCCCGAAGTATTATCGACTGGTTAATGAAATATTTACGAATCGTAGATGTGTCAAATACATATTGAATCCATCTATTCGCTCAGTCAGTAACTGGCGAAGTGATGTAATTACTGTGGACAGGGACTGAGATAGCGCAGCACCACTTCCTGTGCGACTTCCGCGAAGGGTGTAGAACGAACAGTCACAACCGACGGCACCTGATTGTTCCGCCCACGCCTCGCCGATGAGTCACCGAGCTCGTGGTGTGCTCACGCGGTACAGATGGTCTACTACACGATGTCAACCGATTTGCCGAATCTACAAAAAGAACTATTTCACGTGACATTAAATGTTATGCGATATGTCTAACAAAGTTTGACATTTCCGGCTAAATTCAAGGTAAATGGTTAGAGGAACGGACGGACGCCATGACGGACAGATCGTGGCGGAGTGACCGCGTTCAAAGGGAGACCTACGGGAAAAGACACCGAAGAATGGTATAATGGTGAAATGCGGGCGATGGCTATTTGCTACCCGCTCCACGTCCAAATGCTCTATTATGTCTGTAGATGTAAGACCACAATAAGGTGTTCATCCGCCATTCCCCGTGCGACCAAAGAGTACCATTTAAAAGCAGCATTATGCAGGTTGTCTGAATTTCTGTGAGCACATATGTGGTCGTGGAGTGATTAGAAATGATGTTTTCGTGCAGCGTGGCATCAAGAGCTGTCAAATTACGACAGCTGTCAGTCGGTGCATTTCTGCGTATTAATACAGTTGTCATTTTGCTTGGTGATGTAATCAGGGGCAATCCGTGGGTGGTTCAAGCAGAAATGGAGGGGTGTAAGGTTTGAAAGAAGTTTGTGGGAGCCTGAGGTATTAAAAGTTCACGAATGTTTCACAGAACTTCTGTCTATGGGGGGTTAAATATGCTGTGAAATTGTCAATAACAGAGCTCTTCAAGATTGGTAGGAAATGTATGAAACGTTATAATGGTCGCCTATGGAAAATCCAAATGTGGTCTGACTCCTGTACCGATGTACAAACATACTTCAGTGTAAGGTTAGTTTTAGGGTTAGTATTAGGTTTAGGGTAAAGTTAGATTATATTCGACTACATTCAGTTAGAATGAAGGTACATTTGACAAGATCGACATCAGGCGTTTACATGCATTTGTACGTGGAGGGGTAGCAAATAGCCAACCTCCGAAAATGCGGGCAGGCGTGACCCAAGACCATCCGCACCCATTGCCACAAACTTCCGCTTTCCTCTCGTGGGGACGGGTCATTATTTCATATGTGTCGAAACCAAGGAGGAAATAAGGGATGTTGAAAATAGCCCCAATATACTGCAAGTTGGGTGTGTTTTTAGGTGCAGTTTGACATTTATGCGGGTCCGCGGGGAGTACAAATTGGGGGTTTGAAGCGCATGAAGGTGGACATTTAAGTAAACGTCAACGGAGTGCAATTGAGGCTCCCGGAGAGCGGCTGTCACCATTCCAATATGCACCACGGACCAACGCCGACGTATTTCAATCTCCGTCGGAGATAAAGTTAACGTTTCGATGTGATGACTGATACATATTAATTTACATTAATTTCAAATCAATTTAATTCACTTCAATGTTCTTAAAAAGGATATACATCGTCCAACTCATTGATCGCATCTAAAATATGTAAAGAAAAGATTGTCACAAAATACAGATAAATGCAAAATGTAACCACACAAAAAGCAAACCCGTTGGAATCAATATCGTTTATTTAACATTTTAATTACCGTAGACATACAACTCCTTGCTGTAGCGAGCCGTTTTGCAATGTATACAAAAATATATCTCGTTCGAGACGAAAGAACATGAAACTATGTCAAGAGCGGGTGATCAGACTCAGTCGATCATTTGGGACAGCATTGGTGTAGGTAAACCAATGATCTCGGCAGCAAAGTATGAATTTTTTAAAAAACCTGGTACGGTTACCAACAGGGAAAGAGCAGGATAGTAAACACATGCTGCAAGACATTATGACAGGCTCAATTATGCTACGGTAGAGACGTAATTTGGATATGTGAATACCTAACCTACGATTTCTATAAACTACTAGGAAAAGTTACCCGATTTGTCATTTCTGAAAATATATAATGGGCGGAATGTGTCCACTTGAGCCGACGTTTTTCGGAAACAAACCAATTCTGTCTGTCCCTTAGGATAGTGCTGCCACGTTGCGGTGTTTCATAAAACAATGTTCGTTGTTCAACGTGTGAATTATGTGTATACAACACATTTTGTTAGTGTTTATACAACACATTTTGTTAGTGTTTATACAACACATTTGGTTAGTGTTTATATGTTGTGTGCAATATTGCCTTGCATATAGGTAAGACTGTCAACATTTCTTACTCATATGTTCTGGCAATGTTTCCTCTTGTGGAGCCATAACCGTCTAACGCTACGGTGGCGTCACCTGGTGATTATAAATGAACCATTGTTGACAGGAGACCACGGTGCAAAGCACGTAAGGTGTACAATCTGCATTTTCACTTTTATATATAGTAATAAGCATGATACAAAATGATGTTGCTAATAACATGAAACATTGAAAGTCGTCGAGAAGGCATCGATTGATGGCTTGTCACTCAGACTGAGTGACATCTAAGGTGGGTAAAGGCGGAGCAGAACTACGTATACCCCGCCAATACACTGCTAAGTTTTTTGATAAATAGATTTATATCTAATATCTATAATATTAAGACATCAGTCCGCAAATGTGTTTAATAGTGATTCTCTTTTCAAAGATTCGGTTTTAATGCTAAAAAAATGGAAATTCATTCATCAGTTCGCGTTCGCGTTCGCGTTCGCGTTCGCGTTCGCGTTCGCGTTCGCGTTCGCGTTCGCGTTCGCGTTCGCGTTCGCGTTCGCGTTCGCGTTCGCGTTCGCGTTCGCGTTCGCGTTCGCGTTCGCGTTCGCGTTCGCGTTCGCGTTCGCGTTCGCGTGTCGCGTGCGCGTGCGCGTGCGCGTGCGCGTGCGCGTGCGCGTGCGCGTGCGCGTGCGCGTGGGCGTGTGTGTTTGTGTGTGGTATTTACATTCATTGCTTATTCCTACTAGAAAACCTATCCAGCATCGATCATCTGGTTCTAATTTACATTTTATCCCAATAGTAAATACAAACATTGGGAGTAGGTGTTTTTTCAGCTCCTGTATTACTCTATGCTTCCTTCGACCCTGTGTTAGATCAGTCGCAGGCTGAATCATAATGCGATTGTAAGATATTTTTAATATCTTAATTTTTACGTTTTTGAATTAGTAATGGATTACTAATGGGAGGGAGGGAGGGAGTTGAATGTTGGGTGGCCAGCTTGCAGATTCCTGCCATGGTTTACTCGCCGCTTCAACTGTCAGGTATTTTAACCTGATATAATTTTTATCTAACCTAAATGACTGGTTGTTTCTAACTGTCGTGCAATCAATGTAGGGCTAATATATTATAATAGACACGAGCAAATGTATTGACGTCTCCCAAAATGCACCGCACCAAACGTGATACAAGTTTTCATCATAGATATAAAACAGTCTATTTAGTTCATTACGTCAATTCAGGGTCGTCCATGAAGTAGGTCACACCCCAGGGTGGGGCTATCTGAGTACATTACGTGGAGTTGGCGGGTCAAGGTGAACGCTAAATTAGCAGAGCGTTCTAATTCACAACAGGCTAATTACCTGATAATGTGATTCACAGTAAATGGATTCTACAGGAAAAAACATACTGCCCATGAGATGGGTACTGAGTTGTGGCCTGGTTTACAGGTGTGCATGTTGACACACACTGTGGCCAAAATGTCAACACGTGTCAAATCTCTGTCAAGTCAAACTGGGCTACAATAACAGAAAGTGTGTTGCTATCAGACTGCATTAATTGCTACGGCTGTTTTGATGCATAGTCCAACTGAATACTCGATATTCACAGTAGGCCTAACTACGGGATATAAATAAAACGACTGGTGTTTGCCAACGATATGGTCGACAATCCACACGGAACGTTCAAATGAGGAATAAGCTTGGCACTAGCTTTCATATGTCCCTAAGGAAACATATAACGTGTATTGGACTACTCGGTTCAGTCGACTATTATAATATGTATAGTTGCCAGCTACGACCGGCTAAACCAGTATTTCCCCGTAGGCGATCACGAACGCGAAATCACACCGAAGTTACACCGTCTGACGTTTATAGCGCCGGTGTTTCCGTATTATTCCACAGAGTAAGCAATAATCACCACGTACAACATTTGAAATATCTACTGGCGTGTCTACCGCCAGTTTATAAATGAGAAGCGAGTGATCTCAGGAAGCGAGTGACCACAGAAAGGGGACAGAGCTACTCGGCACCCGAGAGGAGATAGCGTTTGACTCCCCAAAGGTAATATTTGTCTAGATTACACTTATATAGGGTGTTACGAAGTAATTCGTCATTAGGCGGTAATGGTAAAAAATACGAGCAAGTGTTATGTTTACCTATAACCTGTTACATATTACGTAAGTGTCTATCTGCCTGTCGGCGTATGCGTGCGTGCGTGTTCTATGTGCATGTGCATGTGCATGTGCATGTGCATGTGCATGTGCATGTGCATGTGCATGTGCATGTGCATGTGCATGTGCATGTGCATGTGCATGTGCATGTGCATGTGCATGTGCATGTGCATGTGCATGTGCATGTGCATGTGCATGTGCATGTGCATGTGCATGTGCATGTGCATGTGCATGTGCATGTGCATGTGCATGTGCATGTGCATGTGCATGTGCATGTCATGTGCATGTGCATGTGCATGTGCATGTGCATGTGCATGTGCATGTGCATGTGCATGTGCATGTGCATGTGCATGTGCATGTGCATGTGCATGTGCATGTGCATGTGCATGTGCATGTGCATGTGCATGTGCATGTGCATGTGCACAAACACACAAACACACACACGCACACACACATTCAAACATAATAAATAGACACACAACAAACATACATACATCATATGCACACAGAACATGACATACGTGCGTGTACACACGCACGCATACACTATATATATATATATATATATATATGTGTGTGTGTGTGTGTGTGTGTGTGTGTGTGTGTGTGTGTGTGTGTGTGTGATGTGTGTGTGTGTGTGTGTGTGTGTGTGTGTGTGTGTGTGTGTGTGTGTGTGTGTGTGTTGTGTGTGTGTGTGTGTGTTGTGTGTGTGTGTGTGTGTGTGTGTGTGTGTGTGTGTGTGTGTGTGTGTGTGTGTGTGTGTGTGTGTGTGTGTGTGTGTGTGTGTGTGTGTGTGTGTGTGTGTGTGTGTGTGTGTGTGTGTGTGTGTGTGTGTGTGTGTGTGTGTGTGTGTGTGTGTGTGTGTGTGTGTGTGTGTGTGTGTGATGTGATGTGATGTGATGTTCTGTGTGCGTATGTATGTTATGTCTACACCATTGGGTATCACTCGTCTTCATTATGTGGCCATGAAGGGATGTTGCAGGCATCTCAAGCTCTCATCTCTCACCTATTTTGCAGCCAACCTCTCACTTGTATTACAATATATGTCATATATTAATGTTAATTGGCTATTTTTTTTACATACAGGTACTATTTTTGTCTGTAGCACTTTAACAACAGCAACTTTCAAACTGTTTATTTACACGCATTTGGCGGAATGTTTATTTATTTAATAGAGTTATGGATGAATCGATAAGGAACTCTGTTCAAAATGAGCCGTGCAGATACTAAATATTATGATGCTTGTCAGGGTGGAAGGAATGAAGCTGTCATCGACCGCCCAACAATACATGTGTTCCTTCATTCATCTGGCTCCTTATCCTTCCCATTCTTTGAAATGCCACATAACTGATCCCTGTACTTTTAGACTTCTGATTATTGTTGTGGCATCCCTCTACACAACAATGCTTTCCTCCCATTATTAAAACCATTTGAAACAAACAACGTTTACGCCACGATAACGCGGTCATACACACTGTATATGCCTCCCGGTGAGGGCGCTGCAGTGCGATGGACATCATCAGGCTTAAGTTCAAGAACTGCGCCAAAAGGAACGGGACAGCTACAAAAATGTCTTAAGAATGCCACCTCACTTACTCGACAATCTGCTTACATCGCCACTCATACAAATGGAAAATACACGGTAGAGAGCGGCGATCTCACCAGGAGACTGTTACATCGTAATAACTCGGAGCTTCGCCGACAGCCTTCACGATGATATGGCTTGCGCATTTAACCAAATGTAATCTTCCAGCGAAGAACTGCACAGCTTTGATTACTGTTTTATATCAGTATAAACAACCTTACATTTAAACGCGCGTTATGTTGAGGTCAAATCAGTCGCACCCAATGAATTCTTTGAAAAATAAATTTACCGCTAGCGCCGCTATGCGGACGTTAAGGTTACATATGCGCCCGGTAGCGACGCTACGAGCAGTAGCGTTTTTCGTAACACAAAATGGCGATTTCTATCGGAAGCGGGAAATGAAATCATGCAGAATTTACGTTTATTTATGGCGCCGTCTTTATAAATAAGCGACATAAAACGATGATGAACAATGACTAAGTATTTATAGGATAGAAAACAATTTACCTCTTTCTAAAATGTTAGTTATTCGCCATGTTAGTAAAATATGAAAACTACATATATTAAAATGACATTTTGTGGATCGACTTGGCTTGAAAATTAGAAAAGGATGCGGGCGTAGCCTTATGTCGAGATCTGTCATATGATCGCGCCTTGCCTTCTTATTGGCCAAGGTACCGCCGACCGTCGTGTTATGGAGAAAAAAACCAGCACACACCAGCCGACTCGTCGTGAATATACGCCGATTCGTCACAGCCGACACCGGATACGTCCTTATCTAACGCCGACTGCAGACTAGCGTCGACTGCCGATTCAACATTTGAATCGGCGTTAATCGGCGGAATAAGGCCGACCGTCGGCCCAAATTTCCGCACACACCTACCGACTGCAGTCGGCCGACTGAGTTTACGCCGACTAGTCGGTAGGTGTGTGCTGAAAATCGGTAGGTGTGTGCTTTGCATTACACCCATCGCTGGCAATATAATTGGTTTGTTTATAATCACCAGGTGACGCCACCGTATCATTCGTGTCTGAGGACAAGCCAGCAAGACCCGCCAGATGGCGCCGTGATTTGTCACAGTGAGAGTCTCTAAGGTCAACGACGGAAGTGAGGTATTTTCACGAACTATGTTTACTTGATTCATTAGTGAATATCAATATAAACTATTTCCTCCATTGACAAATGGTTGCGATCCGTTATGCACGTCAACAATATGTGGTCTGTAACACATAAATACAAACAATGGCGGATTAAGACATTCGTGGGCCCTATGCACACCGAAAACAGAGAGTTTCAGTCAACGGCGCCCTGTCGGATAATACATGTGTTACATCTGGAGTACCACAGGGCTCAGTCCTAGGACCAGTTCTTTTTCTGCTATACATAAATGACATAAACAACAACATTCAATCTCCAATACGGCTCTTTGCTGATGACAGCATCATCTATCGCATAATCAAATCTGAAACAGATAACAACATCCTCCAATCTGACCTGATCCAACTACAAACATGGTCCAACAAATGGCAAATGGAGTTTAACATCCCCAAATGTGTGCACCTCCCAATAACAAACAAAACCAAACCCAGACTACATTCGTATTCCCTCTGTGGTGTGCCACTCTCCACAGTCTCCAGCCACCCATATCTTGGAATAAAATTAGATACTAAACTAACCTGGGCGAATCACATCACTGACATAGCTTCCAAATCATCAAACGTTTTAGGTATGATCAAACGAACCCTCGGACCATGCAAACCTAATGTAAAAGAAACGGCCTATAACATGCTAGTCCGACCAAAACTTGAATATGCCTCTCCTATATGGAATCCACACACCACTACCCAAATTAAACATCTTGAAAAGGTACAGCACTGTGCAGCCAGATTTGTCAAAAACTACCATCGACGCCAAACAGCCACAACAGACCTAATAGCCACCCTTGGATGGCCCACTCTTGAGCGACGCAGAATTATCAAACAAGCAATGACATTTTACAAAATTTTGAATAACATAATCAACATCACACCACCACCGGGCCTACTAAAACCATCAAAAAACCGTGGCCATTACATCGCCACCAGGTGCCGCATCAACACTGCAGTGTTCTCCTTTTACCCCCGTGCAATTCGCATCTGGAACATGATCCCACCACACATTACTGCAATAGAAAATCCCATAGCTTTTCAAGCAGCAATAATGAACCTCCCCTTCCCAACACCCAATCACCTAAATTGCCTGTAAAACAAACAAACAAGTTATAACAAACAAACAAACAAACAAACAAACAAACAAACATACATACAACCAAACGCATGCGCACAAGAAGCACTACAAACTCCTGCGTTAGCCCAAGTTTGGGCTGTTTGGAGTAAACAACCTGAGACCTGAGAGTATGCACGCTTGGGTATGCACGTTGAAATTTCAATATTTGTATTTTCATAGATATTATATCGAATTTTAAAATAATTATATATATATATGTTTACGTTCCATGATAAATAATGTATGTTGATGCAAATCGGATCGCTTTTTGGGTCTCACGAGTGTGTTAACACCCAATACTTTCGTAATATAAACAAGCCCGGAATGACAGTGAATCGGGAATTTTGCGCACTGAGGTAAATAAAGGCCAAATTGTAGCACTGAAGTCTACGTAGGTCCAGAGTTGATAGAGGTGTCTAATCAGCTGGGTTTTGGTAAAGTTCAGTCTATGAAAATGATCGGGTATTTTGTTGACCCCTAGGTGCGTGAGAACCTATTGGTTAATCCGCCGCTGAATACAAATAATTCAAAAGGCTGTCCCGTACAGGGACATAATTATAGGGTAATCAACAATAATTTGAAGTAAACATTTGATAAATAACGTAATGGGAAAACAAACATATATAAACGATATTGTTGGGGTTATTATACAGCTGCTATAATTAGAGTTGTGAATTATGCCGCACAATATCCATTGTAATCTATCCATTATCTGGCTATAGACAGTGGTGGATATGTGTACGAGCAGCCTTCGCGCATTAATTGTAGCATATGGCTGGATCCTTCCCAGAGAAGCCGAGATGGTGTCTGAGTGAACAGGTCTGTCAGGGAAGTAAAGTGTAAAGCGCTTTGAACGATTCTGAGGACTGGATACTGCGTTATATAAGAACTTACCTTTTTTACATCTAATATGACAGTTTCGATGCGTGTTCTTTCTTCTTGTTATTCTCCAGCATAAATAATGACCACTCATATCAAGTAAGTTATGCAGTAACATCTGTTATGTTTATGAAACATTAACACATACAGATTATCCCCAACCTGCTTACCTCTGGTCCGATGTCTTACCAGTGTAGTATGTCTTCTTTGTCTTCTCTTTCTTCTATTAATTGGTACAGTCCATTTACGGACATTAATGCCAAATGGTATTTATAGAATGCCATCATACTTGTCCTGACGTGTCAACCTTTTGGATTTTTTCTTTCAACATTGCTCCAGTTCCCTCGGCTGTATGAATTAGTATCTGGTTATATATAATAGATACACTAGTGGCTATTTGTATTTTCGCCTATTCATTACAGCTGCACACTTCCCAGAGAAGCCGAGATAGTGTTCGATTAAACAGGTCTGTCGGGGAGTAAAGCGTAAAACGCTTTGAACAATTCTTAGGATTTGCCTACTGCGCTATATAGGATCTTACGTTTTGTCCTTCAGAGATTCTACGACAGAATAATGTCTATGTCCCTGGGTGGAATCGTTTACGTCCCCTGGCGTAGACACCAGAGAGAACGAGATAACAGCGGACGGTGTGTAGATTATCTTCCGAAAGATACAGACAACGTGAGGAGAGAAAACATCGCCCACCTTTTGACATGGCGGACGAAACCAGCACGGAACCTTCTGCTGGTGTGATGTTGGAAAACAAATATATTTTTAATGTATAAATTTCTATGAGGTAAAAGTAGTTCATTCGTGTATGATCGATCAAAAAAAACGTTGTCTAAACCTTTTCTTTATAAATCAACTATTAACCCAGTATTTCTGCTCTTGTTACAGCGTAATTTGTTTTGACAATTTCTGTTTATTTTAGAATATCCCATTTTAAACGTCTGGATATCAGTAAGCGTTGCACAAATTGTCACTCCCTAAGACATTACCAGTTCCATTTTCATATATATATATATATATATATATATATATATATATATATATATATATATATATATATATATATTATATATATATATATATATATTTATATATATGTATATATATAATATATATATATATATATATATATATATATATATATATATATATTATATATATATATATATATATATATATGTATATATATATATATATATATATATATGTGTATATATATATAATAGTTATATATATAATATATATATATATATATATATATATATATATATATATATATATATATATGTATCACACCACTCCCATGTGCTAACTTAACCGCGCGGTCCATTTGTCACGGAGGTCCATTTGAAATGTCATCACACCGTTGATTTCTTAAAATCCAGCAACCCGATTTCCACTATGTAGCCTATATTGATTAAAACTCCTTTTTCGTTTTTTTTTATTCCGTTTGTAGTTTATGCCAATACATAAAATTAAATATGTATAGCTCGCTTAACTTTGCGTATCTGCATCGTTACAGTTAGATTACAATATTGCTTTATTTATAAAAGCGTCAATTTATTCAAAGACATAAGTACATTTGATTTTGTTTAACTCATAAAAACTTTGGAGGGAAAATACTTCTCAAAACGGAAATAAAAGTTTGCTACAGGCTGCAAACACAATTAATCAGAGTTAGACGTATTTGTCCATTTTACGCTGTAATATATAGATTTACCACAGCAAAACATTTTTTTTGAAACGGAAAAAGACGTCTTCGGCATGTCAAAATACAACATTTTAGTAAACATCTGCGATATTTATGTAGCAAGACTAATTGCAGTTTCGGTCAGTCTAAATTATCGGTCAGTGGTCGCAGCTACACAATCGACCCTTTAATTATTGATACCCTACCGACTCGATATAAACTGCGGTGAATTCCTCCGCGATTGCTCGCTCACATTATGGTCCGGCGGTCATTTCACAGTCGACTGCGTCAGAAAGTGCGCGACAAGCGACCCGATTGAGCGCTGTTTGCGTTAAGGACCGCATTGTCGTCGGCGACAATCAATCTCAGCCATATCGTCGACCACTTCGACGTCGGAAGCCGCAGGTGCGCCGTGCAGACCGGCGGCGATAAATTTTAGCGAGTCAGCGTGGTAACCGCACATGCGACGGACAAATGACGGCGATATTCCGGGCCCGACTGTGTGGTCAGCAGACGGACTGGACATGACGTATTGAGTGATACGGATTGGGCTTTTTCCAAGATCCGTCATGTTGCTGGCGTGTAACGGCAGATAAGATGATTTATCTAACGTGCTGGTAGTTTGGCACATTCGGCTGTCTGGAGACAGGGCTTAGGAAGTATGCGTTTGGAACAAATATAGGACAAGATGGTTGGTGGTTGCCTCTGAGAGTTGTTACGCTGTGGCGGACGTAAACAAGATATACTATTGAAAACAACAACATCAATATGCGTGATGTTTCAGACAAGCTGCAAACTTACATCGGTATGTTAATTAAATTAAAAGATTGCCAATTGTAGTTGCAGTACAACTTTCGGTATTGCCAGCATTTGCGATCTGAATATACAACGGATAATAAAAACACGTTATGCTGTTGTCGTGTGATTATGACGTGCTGCAGTATCATTAGAAACCCCAAATTTGATCTCACTGTGTGTGCATTTTCATTTTCACTAAAACAAAAGATATAATTCATCAAGTGAATGGTGATTATTTTACACGACATCGCAATTTTGAAAATATTAGTTATCATAATATTTGGTTGATATAAAAATTTGATGTTTTTAGGTAGTTTGTAAATACTTGATTTAGCTGTTAAATACGACACCATTTCAACATATATAGATATAGCTCTAGGAATTTATTGAAGGCCTACTGATGTTAATGGCAAACGGTAGAGACACAAACACTAAGATTACTTTCATTTGCTTTGAAAGATCATGTTGCAAACTGCTGTATCGCCTATAATTATTATGTTTTCAAAAGTACGTTTATCCTTTTGCGATTAGGCATGTTTAACGATGCAGAAATCGCTGTTAAATGTAACCATTCGATCATTGTATATACACCCACGACCGCACTCATACACTCACACGCACGCGCACGCGCACTTACGCACTCACGTATGTTATAAAAGGACAGTTTTTGATTGAATTATTGTATAACTACGTTACGTAAAACATAACAAAGCATAGTGTGAAATTGGTAAATTTATATCGTCCGTTCGTTATTATCAAGTGCTGTGGATACACAATTATGTATATGCACAAATGTACATCAGTCAACCAAATCGACGCAATAACTGTAAAGATCATGCCACGATATAGCCCCGTGTCCTTGAGTCGCTGATTGATCGAAAGCCCTTGGTGCCTATTGTTACGTTTTCGGAGTAGCTCACGTGTAAATGTGTCACGAACGCGTGTCGAGCCTTGATATACTGTACTTATGCATGCAAACGGTGGCACGCGCTGCGTGACGATTTGTTTTTCGTCGAAGATAAACTTGACACCTGTGTACGTTGCCGCGTCGTTATCTCGCATATGATGACGGATGACGTTTGACCCGTTTATCCCGCGAACCTTATCTGTGGACACGGTACGGGACACGGCGCGTGGCGTTCGTCTCGTTATGCGTGATTAATATATCGTTACACGCAGTGACGTACGCCGTTTGTCGTGACAGCGTGGTCACGTGGTCCGACAGCGGTCGTGACGATATTCGACTTTGAGTGCTCGAAAAATTGACAACGGGGATGTTGCGTTGGTTAAACAACGGTGCGTTCGTTGATTATTTTGTTGTTGGACATGGTCGTGTGCGTTGAAGAAGCGTGTGAGTTCAAGCGAGATAAACCACAATTATAATAATTATCACCACTGTCACCTGAAATTACTCGGTAATATTGATAATCAAGTGATAAAACAAAATACTCGGTAACATTGATAATCAAGTGATAAAACAAAATACTCCGTAATATTGATACTCAAGTGATCAAATAAAACACAACATTCAACAATCCGCAACAGTCTAATCACTGCCTCCGCCATCACTACAACCGCTACCATCACGATCATCACCATCACCACCACCATCACCATCACCATCACCATCACCATCACCATCACCATCACCATCACCATCACCATCACCATCACCATCACCACCATCATCACCATCATCACCACCATCACCATCACCATCACCATCACCATCACCATCACCATCACCATCACCATCACCATCACCATCACCATCACCATCACCACCATCATCACCATCATCACCACCAACAACACAATCACCATCACCATCACCACCATCATCACCATCATCACCACCAACAACACAATCACCATCACCATCACCACCACCATCACGATCACCACCACCACCACCAACAACAACAACAACAACAACAACAACACCAACACCACCAACAACAACAACAACAACAACAGCAACAACAACAACAACATCACCATCACCATCACCATCACCATCACCACCACCACTACCACCACCACCACCACCACCACCACCACCACCACCACCACCACCACCACCACCACCACCACCACCACCACCATCACCATCACCATCACCATCACCACATGACCATGACCATGACCATGACCATGACCATGACCATGACCATAACCATAACCACAACCATCACCATCACTACCACCATCATCGTAATCATCATCATCATCATCATCATCTTCCTCATCAATACCGTCAGCATCACCATCACCGTCGTCGTCGCTACGCCGTCATTCACTCCGGCCTAGCGTCACACGTACACCACTCACCCGTGTCACCGGCGAAGACACCGCCATCATGAAATCGTATTAACTAAATTAAATAAAAACACCTGGTTTATAGCGCTCTGTGTCTTGCAATCGAGCCAGCGATTCACAGGTCATGGAGAGCGATGCGTGTCACGCCCTCATTATCGCCCATCTGTTCGCTCTTGCCATTTCTATTATCCGAGTCGCTAATTAATGCACGTTCAGTCTGACTCATTCATTTCAACTTTCTCGCTGGTAAAACACACCCGCGCGCACGCACCCATGCGCGCGCGTACGATTCACGACGCCGGCCAAATTAATTAAATCCGGCGCAGGGCGTAACTTACAGAACGGCTACGAGGCAAAGATGCGTTTAATCATCTTTAATCAGGCAATTCGCACGCGTCGGCGCAGTGCGGCCGCCATTACGACTATCGAATCTCGCGTTCATTTTCCGGATTAAAAACTGTTGAGGATACAGCCGTTCTGATCAATAGAAGCCGCCGTTTTGGATTTCATTCGGAAAATGAACTTGTTCGATTGAGCGTGGAGCTGGCGTCTGGCAATTAAATAATCGCTTTCTCACGTTTCTGCGTGAAGCATTTATAAATAGCATTTAATCGAGAAAAGTTCAGGACTTCGAATTCAATATATATTTATCAAATAACATTGTAAAATTTCACTGATATATCAGCATAATATTTATACAAATATAATGTAGTGCACAAAGCGATAGGCAAGTAAATGAAGTATACGACAGTGAATCTGCAGTGTGCTATATAAACGAACTTGTTTACGAGATGATTTCTGAAATTATAATAAAATAAATGTCATAACATGATCGGAATCATTAACCTTTTTCGTAACGTTTGTATATTATTCATTAGCCTGCAATATACTCTACATCCCCAGAGTTAACCAAACTGTAATTTTTGTAATATTATGCGGAAATTGTACAAATATTACACAAAGAGAACACCGGCAAATCACCACAGCCATTGCAAAAAGGTTATCACTTAAATATTTATTTTGTCTAGTATAGTTTATACGGTGAAGTTATATCTTGCTAAGGCGTATTGTATTTGACAAATTTGACACACTGATAGTGCACGGTAAGTAAACCGTACAAATTAAAACGGTATTATACTAATTTATAACCCCAACGAATAGGAACAGCGGATGGGTTCTTAGGGTTACTACATTCACATTTTGGATGGTGTGAACTTTGCGTGTCGGGTTAGAGATATGAATATCAAGCATGTTACCGTTGAAATACAAGTGTAAGTTATCGTTGAAATACAAGTGTAAGTTATCGTTGAAATACAAGTGTAAGTTATCGTTGAAATACAAGTGTAAGTTATCGTTGAAATACAAGTGTAAGTTATCGTTGAAATACAAGTGTAAGTTATTGTCGAATCTCTTTCTAGTGGCGAGCAGTTCGAAGTGTTTGTTACCCACAATGGAGTGCAATTGGAAGTCCTTTGGTGAGCCTCAACTATGCAATATTCACCACTTTCCGAGGCCAACACGTACCACTACAACCGTGGATATTAGTCACCTGCGTGAGGCGGCCATCGCGCGATTCAACTGCGTGGTTTGTCGTGTTGCCTTGATCTATCGCCACTTTCTTTTAGCAGTGCACCCAGTTTAGACAGGGTGGAGAATTCGGCGCTTACTCAGCGCCTGCAGGTGCACATGTCATATATCCCGCAAGAATCCGACCGGATATAATTTTATTTAATCGTGCAGCTGCAAAATCCAATAGGACAACCACAAAATTCAGACCGCGTATAGCTCGTTCTGAACTCGTGAAAAATCGAAAAATCAACAACGCTTCGGCAATACTGTCGAGAGATACGTCATTTCTGCCTGTGCGCGTTGTCGTAGTGAGTGTATACAGATGTCTTTTGGAATAGTAATGGTGGATTCTTGTTTCAATCGCTATTTTACACAGCAACATGTTTTTGTAATTTTACGATATTGACACAAACGTGTATCATACTAGACAAAATGGAATTGATTAAAAAATGAAGAATTGTATGTACTCAACATGATATAGTTGCAGATAATAAAACCTTAGTGGTTAATATATGTATATATATATATATATATATATATATATATATATATATGTATATATATATATATATATATATATTATATATATATATATATATATATATATATATATATATATATATAATATATAGTTTTAATCTGTACTTATATATATATATATATATATATATATATATATATATATATATATATATATATATATATATATATATATATATATATATATATAAGTACAGGATTAAAACGGTTTATGCATTACCTATACCATTTAATAATACCCCTGATTCATGGCAGTATTATACCGATAACAGATCATCCGTTTTCTCAGAATATTTTACAACATGTCG
>JAODUO010000206.1:45000-55000 GCA_025642075.2 Ridgeia piscesae | reverse complement strand
TATACCCAAAGTAAATTACAAAACAATCAATTGCACGTAAAAATGCTGAAATAGTCAACGTTAATTTATGCCGGTAAAACTTGGTCGTTACATTCGCGTAATTTTGTTTATGTTCATCCGACAATGAAATATTATTCCCCTTTGCCTATCCATGGCATGACGATGTACCGCTGGAAAAAACCACAACCCAGTGACGCGTACGATCCTTTTTACCGGGCATTGACACGTCGTCAATATACAGGTGGCAACGGGGATCCAATTACATCGTCACACCGACGATGACATTTGGACTACAGCGTGCGCAGAACGACACATTTCTCGTCACTGAAAAACTGACGGAATCGACAAATTTGTGGTCGACGTTTGTGCGAGTGTGTGGCGGTGTTAAATGGCAATAAAGACGCCCTCATAAATAGATGCGGTTACCGTCGTCTTCAAACCACGTGTTATGGGCGGAACGCCTCGCTTTTAATTACATTAAATTAACATAAATCTACACACGTCGCGATTATATCCGTTTTTCAGGATCGCAACATACTTTTATATCACCACAACGTATAAACCACTATGATGGTACGTGGTGTGAGAGGTGAATTTTACTATTTATAAGGGTTTTTAACTATTTTAATATTTGTATTTGTATTTTGATACAGCCGTAATTGTGTATTCAATGTATTTATGTTAATTATTTAACTTAGTGGTTTAACTTACTGAGTTAAGATATTTATTTTACTCATTGATTGTAATTATTTATTTATCTTATAGGTAAACATATTTAACATGTTATATATTTTAACACCTTTGAACAACGTTGTAATCTATATTACGTATCTTCATATACTTATTCTAATAATAGTAATAATAGTAATAATTAGTTACAAAGATAATAATCGTTTCATGGACCATCTAAGCAAGCCGGGGTGCTCATTTTATTAGCCGGAAGTTCGTCGAATCAGTTGTAATTTGTTCCCCTTTCCGTCTGCCTCCGTTTGCATTACGCGCCCAACGTCAAAGAGCATGTCTGGGAGCGCGCGCTTGGTTGGCCTACGTGAATGTTTCTTATACAAGTTGAACATCCCGAGACTGAAACAGTCGTAATATGGTCCATCTGGGTCAGATCAATCCAAGTGATTTTTCTCCCGTCATTGGAAAAGTAACTTTTACAATCTGCGTTATCCACCATAGATCCTTCGTTGCCGCATAATCATTCATCCGTTGACAACTTGATCGATTTTATGATTAACCAACCCTGGACATATTGTCTCGGTGAGATTTCCCCCAAGGATTTAGGCGCGTTATAGGTGATATTGTTTTTGTTATTATTATTATCATTAGCGTTATTACTATTAATAGTGTTAGTTGTGTTAGTAGTGTTCTTGTTGGTGTTATTATCACAACTGTTATTATTATTATTCTTGTTGTTATTATTATTATTATTATTATTATTCATTTCGACCAACTTTTTGGAAATATTAAAAGTAGTACCTTCACACATATATGTCTTCTTGTGTTTCGAGCACTAGATAAATTAATATCAACGAATATACACAACCACAGATCATGTTATCATGAATTTTATTCTAAACCGTTGACGATGAAAATTAGTTTAAACGAAGCACGATTGAAACAGTACAATATGACTTAGTGTCGGTTTATGAACATAATCTACACCTTTTAGCAAACTAACAAAATAATACAGTCATGTTCCTACACCGTAGGTGCATTTGGAGCTAACAATAAATGAAATAACATTAACACGGTTATACCGTCCATTCAAGCCCCGACTGAAACATAACTCTTGTTATCTCATAATACGTTTCATAATGATATTCGACGAGATGCATTGTTATTTCAAAAATGTACTGTACGTTCCAATAAAATACGTTACGCTGTTAAGTCCCGTTAGATACGGTCAATATTACATCATTCGATTTACCGATTACCATTGTCGGATTGAGGACTTAAACATGTCAACATTTACAACTCAAATTATTCTCATTAACAAAAAGATATACATACTGTATGTACTTTAAAATATGGCACTCTGTATATATATGAAAGTTTATTCAGAACATTGTACTCAGAACTCAGAACATTGTTAACAACAATAAATACAAAGCAAACAACACTCTCGCTCGTTTAACACATTTGCTGGTTAGATTTGCTGAATACATCGATGAAATTATTTCTGACCGAATGTGGACAAACGACATGCTTGAACAAGATATACATAATCTACCTATTAATGTCGTAACATGGCTCGCATTTAGCAAATAAATATAATCGATCTAACGATCAAAATTAATTAATCCAACTATTGTGACATAAATGCGCACTTTTAAAAATAAAATTTCAATCGCAAATAACATAAATAATCCACACACTTTCTTCGACGCTGTGCAAAATATCCTTTAGTCCCCTCGCGAGAGCAACGGAATAACATATTACCCGTTCCCAAACAGTGACATTTCCTCGCGTCCCAGTGTCATATATTGCATCCCATAGATCCATTTCAGCTGGGAAGACGCCTTGCCTTGCCAGTCCCTTCCAATGACGCAGCCAAATCCAACCAGAAGCGCTCCCTGGTGGCCTCCTATTTGATCCCAAATTAAATTTACTCAATCGCTTCAGAAGCGTTTCGTTAGCCGCGGCGCAGTTTCATGCATAAGATATTGCCGCAACTACTCAATAGAATTAATTTAACAGCCATTTGTCGGCCGCGAAATCACGCCGGTGCTTTTGTGTTCGCTCGGTCGGCCGGAAGCTGCGGTAAAGTGGCAGCGGAAGCGACGACGGTGACCAGTGCGTCATTGTCGTGATTGCGGCAATGTCCGTGTTGATCTGTTCACCCGTCAACGCCTGTCCTGGATATAGCGATGGTCACCGCATTTGTGCATAAACAACTACACTTTCATAAAGCGTAACCTAGTATAATATTATGTTCTATGAATGTTTATCATATCAGCCATTAGTTTAATATGTTTCGCGGTAATGTTCCGCAATTGTCGTATATATATGTATATATATATATATATATATATATATATATATATATATATATATATATATATATATATATATATATATATATATATATATATATATACACACATATAATATAATTATTTATGAAAGCATATTTTATTGTTGGCGTGTTTAACGAAAACGCATCATTAGGCTACTGCGTGTACGACGAAAAACGATTTTGAGATTCAATAAGGAATACAATTATTATTAACTGTGGTGTACTACAAGTTGTTATCTTACACTATAAAGCGGAATGTGTCAATTATTATTTAAAAATTAAGGATAACTATGGTTATGACAAGGATGACAAATACGACAATGGTGACGATGGTGACGATGGTGACGATGGTGACGATGGTGACGATGATGACGACGATGACGTTAATGCAGTTATCACGAATGTTCTTTTAAACGATGAGTAAACGTTGCAATAGTATCACGTGTTACTCAGTAATCGACACATTACTCGCCCAGTACCGACACTTGTGTTTAAATAACCACCCACGTCACACAGCGGTTAATAATATAAAATACCCGGCACAACCGTTCATTTCTGGTTTGTTATTCCGTAATTATAAAATAATTTTTTTCGTAGTTATTTTGTTTCGTTTATATATTATATTCTTCCGATGAAACGACTGGGGGATATGGGTCGAAATCACCCAGTATAACGTCAACAATTACGACTGCATTATGCGCAAAATTAATAAGCGTCCATTTATTTATTTTCTGAGAAGCCCTAACAGAATAAAACAGGTCCTGTCTGCTCTCATATTTATGGCATTGTTAGGTTAGAGAGGTCATGTTACATTTCATAAATTTGTCAATATCGGATGTGATATCTTAGGACAAATTATCATTCTAGTTTTTTTCGTCACGTTTTGTTACTACAAAATATCACACATGCGCAATTTATTTAATGCAATCTATGAAAAAACATATCAAAAATTTTGACAACAGTGATGATTTAGTCGAGCTTCAAAAGTTGTGTTTTCCTATCATGCACTTGAATTTATATATAATTTAAATTGAAATAGAAACATTATTCTGAAAGATCTACCCGAGCCCAGACTTCGAGCGTACAGGGGGCTGAGATGACGGCTCTAAAGATCTCCCAGGTCGAGTCGACGCGTCGCCATAGCAACGGGACGTAAACCACGAACAATTCGCCGTTTTAATTGCCCGTTAGCCGCTGCACAGCGCAGCGTTAGGCCGCATCAATCCGTTATAGCGTCGTTGACAGGTTTACAGGCGGGGGGCGGGTGGCGAACAAACGCTACAATTTTCCGCGTCGAATTCGAATTGCGACAGGCTCATTTAGTGTTCGTCGACGATCGTTCATTGTTTGCTCATTCGATGTTGAGCGGGTTCGCTAATTGGCTGACAGCATTACCTGCCTATTCGTAATTATGTGGGGAATTTACGTAATTGCAATGGATTAATGTAACATAATTTATTAATAACTGTAATATTACACATGTCAATATATTGCAGAGGTATCAATACCAAATATTTGTATAATTTCTTTAATAATATAACTTAGACTAATTAAAATATAAAATTTCCCATTTACATAGGCGTCTATTTTTTTTCCATTTCCTAAAGTTAATCCTGGTAACATTTAAAAAGGGCACTATTCTATGAATTAAACCATTAAAAAGTTATACTATTATATTACTTCTTATGTAGATTGCTTTAAAGTTTAGAGGTCATATCTTAGTACGCTTGGCTGTTGTGTTTTTATTGTGTTTCGTACCAAACTGTCGAATAAAAAGTGCAATTTTTAAACACTCTTTTTATATGGGATCTTTTTTATGACACAGAATAATTTTGAATGTACACCTTTAGTGAAATTAAGTTAATCAGACGAACTCCTTCGGAATAGTTGCCTTTGTAGTAATTTTTAAATGACAGTTATGAAATATGATATTTCTTATTAAAACATATTATTGCCATAGTGACAGTTAAGATGATGATGATATAGCACTATAAAGTAATAGACACCTCAGTAAAATAATAATGACAACTATAATAATGTTGAAAAAAATCTAAAATTATATAAAATACTAGCAAAAACATATATATAGACATCTCACGACATGAAAATAGTTGACTAATAATACAAGCATTTATATTATTATACGCACATATTATAAAATAAATACCCATATATGTTGAGCAGTAAATAGCAGAACAATAATTTTTAAAACTAAATTACGTTCTGAAAGTTCGAGTAACTCGAAGCCATAGATAATGACGTTTCGGGCAGCAAATCGGTGATAAATTATAAATAATAATGGTATTCTAATTTGGTTGCGGTATATAATAATAAAATATTTACATCAGTAAAACAAAATAATACTCAAGGTTCATTTTAAACAATAATATATTTATTTTCTAGTTTACTCTATATTTCTGTATAGGGCATACTCGATTGTCTTCAATTCATCGATAAGCCACTAAACAATAAATTAAAAAGCGTACATTTAAATAGAACTATAATTATGACATAAAGTGCAGAACTATTGATAAAATCTGTTTATTCTTGAGCAATCAAGTGAACCACTCTGACTAATACTACATGAAACTGATTTGACGAGACGGATACCAAAAGCCGCACCGTTTGATTCGCTCTCGTTCAGACATTTGCAAGTCGCCGTGACGTGTCGTCGCCTTCAACAAAGCGCATTTGTTTACCCGCTAGAAACGACACTGCACGTAATAAACGCACGTGTCGACGCTGGCCGGAACATTATAGTGACAGAGTACCAGCTCAGGGCCACGGTTAATAGAGAGATTTAAAGAAGAGGCCGCCATTTCGACGATAAACTCATAACGCAGCCGCTTCCGTCGAGGCGACCAATCACGCGCGAGCGCTGCTAGAGGGACAGGTACGCGCCGGCCAATCAGCGACGGCCTCGCGCGCGCGGCGGTGTCAAAACACGCGCGGTCTTTATACGGCGCGTGATTAATGATGTTCGTTGTGTACAATTGGCGAGCGACTAAACAGCCCACTGTCGACCGCTGTGTGTATAATCAGGTGGCCGCGTCGACGCAGTAGAGTGATTGCGCGGCGCAGTGACAGTGTCCGCACATCTGTCCGCTCGTCCGGCAGTCACAGTCGTCCGAAGATGTTGGAATGTTGCGGCAGCGCCGATACGACCCCTCCGGGCTACGTGATGACATCAACCGGACATTCGATGCAGCAACGGCAAGAGGTTGACCGCCACAGCGCGTTCGTGCTGAGCAACCCGCCACTGGCCGCCCTGCACAATATGACGGAGCGGAAACTCCCGCCGCCGTCGTCGGCGTCGTCCTCCCCCTCGTCCACGTCCTACATGTGTCCGTACTCACAATCACAGAAGGCGCAGTTCGCCTACGCCGGCTTGCCGTCGACGCCACACGGAATTAATGACATACTCAGTCGGCCGCTGGCCACCTTCGGACAGCTCGGTGTGTCGCCGCTCTACCTCAACACGTCGGCCGCTTGCTACGCCGCCGCCGCCGCCGCCGCATCGACGCCGCTCGCCGAGTTGCCCGGCCGACCGCCCGTCTACTGGCCGGGCATGCTACAGCCACCCGCGTGGAGGACGTCGCAAGGTAAGAACGTTCACGCCTTCAACATGTTGTACTCCCCTTGTTGTCCATGCCGTCAGGGGTGAGATTGGTCATATTTGTTCTTCGACTTTTCTTTCCTCACTTTTCTCACACTACGTTATCTGTCAACAGTCTCCAACTTCTTCTATGTTTTGCTGCTGTTCTCCATTCCCATCCCGATCTTTCCAGGTTTGTCTTAACGCAGTCCTCCCGTCGTATTCTCGGTCTTCCTCGCCTCGTTTTTCACTTTTTCAACATATGTATTTCAATTTGTCGTTAGAGGAGGGAGTGAATCTTTTGGAGTGGAAACAAGCAAATATTGTACAGTTATTTTAAAAAGGTCCGGGAAACAATTCAGAGAGCTACAGACCAGTGAGTTTAACATCGGTGATTTGCAAACTAAAGACTAATATTATAGATCACTTGGTGGATTTTCTTGTTAAACGTAACCTATAAAAAACAAACATCTCAATGTGGGTGTCTAAAAGCGAATTTACACAAAGAACAGTGATTGTTGAATAATAACCTAATTACTCAAATTTTATTAACAACTCAATTCAGTTGGAATCACAATACACAATAAAATACAATTAATGCATTAAAACATCATCGCATATCAATACATTGACATGTGATACCTTATTAATTCTGCTTTATTCTGTCTTCTCGTGTGCTTACTAGCAGTTGCGCAAACTGTTCGGTCTGAATATTGGTAAAGGGTATACATTACCCTGTCTGATATCATATTTGAGACACATGACATAAACGTGATCTGATATGCTTGACGGCTGCCGTCACGTTTGTCTGACATCCGTCACATCACGTCAGTCAAGTTCCGTCACGTTCGTTACATTTCCTCATTGTGTGCGTCATTTCTCCGATATGACGGTCTTTTCTACCGTTACGTCGATCGTATTTCCAATACGCCAATCAAATACTTTTCCGTCATGTCGATTTCCCCTTGGCGTAGACCATTTCTCCGATACAAGGATCGGTTTCCCGTCATGTCGGTTTCATCGTAGGCTATGGTGGGTGTTTTCCAAACACACACGCACACGCACACACACCACACGCACACGCACACGCACACGCACACGCACACGCACACGCACACAAACACAAACACAAACACAAACACAAACACAAACACAAACACAAACACATACACATACACATACACATACACATACACATACACATACACATACACATACACATACACAAACACATACAATCGCACAGCACACACACATATTATAAACATGTTAGTTTATTGTGCTGTACGTGTGTTTTCTCTGTACAAATATAGGAAAGTTGATACTGTAGAAAGAATGTAAATTAAACAAATATTTTTAATCTGTCGATACACGGACCATTAACACAATGACGCGCTTCATATCGTTAAATTAGTCCCGAAGAGGCAGTAAACAAACTGAAGTCATGTGACATATCTATGCCACCCTTCTGTGTTAACAATGTCGTTGCGCTGGTGCACATGGCACCTCTATGTTCTCTGCCGCTCTAGGCTGCCGCCTCAACCGATTTTCTACACAGTTGTTCTTTCTCTTTTCTATGTACCTTCCTTAGGCAAGGTCAGTGCTACGTGTTGGTGTCTCTACCCTCTACTGTCTCTCATACATATCCTTCATCTAAATTTTAAGCCAAATAATTCTGCCACAAATGTCACCATTTGTCATAACAACCAGCCACATGTGTGATGGTTACGCCATCTTGAACAGAGATTGTAACTTTTCTTCAGATTCGATTTTCAAAGTATTTCCTAAGTGATTCCTAATATAGTAGTCCACGTTACGACGACGTTTACTGAACAAAAGTCGTAGAGTTGACTTGTTTAATGCATATATATATATATATATATATATATATATATATATATATATATATATATATATATATATATATATTATATGTATATATATATTATGTATGTATTATGTATGTGTGCATGTGTGCATGTGTGCATGTGTGTATGTACGTCACAAAAATATAAACATACAAGCAAATAAATTTCCAAACACAAAATATTAGTTATCTTAATATTAACCTTGGTCAACATATCCAATCACAGTTAGTCTACATTGTTGCACTGTAAACTAATGAAGGAAAATCGCGTTACCAAATCCTACAGATGTGTGTCCTTATAACGTAGCAGGAAAACAAACCCAGGATTTATTCCCATTGATATGGGCAATGTTACAGACATTCTACCGATGCAGCTATAAGTCCCCGACCCGTCACTGGCTTGAGTATTGTGTACATCAGAAAACGCGATATTATTCCAACGAAGCGCACTTGACAACCAAAACAACACACGTCGAGGTGTTAGCGTGTGCTTAGCTTAAGCCGTCTTTTGTTCCTTCATTGCTACTTAGCGCCATTACCGTCTAAATATTCAACAGGTAACCGCCGCTAAACAGATTATCGACTTTTGCTGCACTTGAGGCGATTTAAGTCGCTTAGGCCGCATTGAGGTGTAATATTGACGCGAATGCGTGAACAAAACTCAGTTCGGTCATTATTACCGTAGCTGTTTGCTTTCTGCCGTTACTGCTATAGCTGTTCGTTATACACTAATCCACTAATGAGTTTTGACGTGGAGCACCGGTCCCAACTTGTCCGAGTTTGGTGGTTTCTTCCATATGCACCAGGACAGGTTGGAGTTATATCTGGTGCCAACGATAGGTTCTGTGTTTTAGTATTATTTTATTTCGTTTGAAGATACATCTAAGCTAATATAGTATATAAAACCATATATTATATGTATTATCTTTATATGTATATATTATACAATGTAATATATATATATATATATATATATATATATATATATATATTATAAATATCATATCTATATACATATATATTATAAATATCATATATTGTAATATTACACATATGCACGTTATATATATATATATATATATATATATATATATATATATATATATATATATATATATATATTGTGTGTGTGTGTGTGTGTGTATGCATATATGTATATGCGTGCATTTCAGCGATCTCACATTTAGCAGCAATTGTTCTTCTATGTGTAATATGCGTTTGCAGGACAATGTAATGTAAAGCAAAATAGACATAAAGTTTTGCAGTTCAGCGATCTTTAATGGATAAATCCAACGTAGTATAATATATTGCTTATTCGTCTGCATGAACATTATACAACAACATTATGATGTTTGTTTGTGGTGGTGAATATTCGGCACAAAATGTGTATATAAGCTCTTATAGAGACCCTCATAATACCCGTTGTTGCTCATATATTTACACAAGATATTTTACCAAACAGATTCGATTAATACCATATTCATAAACGTGACTTTGTATGCGAACGCCAGGT
>JAODUO010000206.1:0-37500 GCA_025642075.2 Ridgeia piscesae | reverse complement strand
TCGCATCCTTTCCATATTTTTAGTATTAACTAGGACGATTATCTATTGCACTACCATGATATTTTGAAAAATTTCTTACGTAATATAGATAATATTATTATGTAAATAAATTATTTTATGAACAGTTTACAACTCCCATCGCATTCTCTGTCTTCCTAGCCTACTCTTCCCGTCAACATTCTGCGCATATGCCAGTTTTTCATCTCCTATTTTTTCCACAATATCGGCCCATTTCAACCAACTCCTCACCATTTTCTTAAACCTTTCCTTCACTCCAGCCGCCACTCTCAGTTCGTCCGTTTTTTTGTTTTATCCGCTCTCTTCACTCCCACGATTCTTCCTATCAAGTAGTTTTCGCAAACCTTTTTGATATGATATCGACTCACCCAAAGGACTATAGCTACATGTCCTAATGACAGGCGCAGCCTCTGCACAACGTGGCGCTGTACTCTAGATCCAGACACACAATCGCAGAGGGCAGTTCACTTGGTGTCAATGCTGACGTCTGCAATGGCGTCAATTTGGGCAATTTTTCTAAACGTAACTTACGTTGTACGTCTCCATCGGATCGTCGGACTTTGAACAGTTCATCAAAGCATCAGTGACGTTTAGAACAGTCGATTAATGTCAATCCAACTGAATCCCTAAAACCGTGAGGACCCTCAACTTCGAAAACTAAATTACGCATACACACTTTCTCCTGTGGGTCGTGGACGAATCCGTGAAAGCTTGACGCCCGAGACGTAAAGCGTCTAAGAAGAAAGCTTAACATACTGTAGCGACGCTGTGGGGCAGTGGGTAGGGCGTCGAACCTTCGACGACGAGAACCGGGGTTGAACCATATGCTGCAGTATCGAACTTTTGGCAAATTCGTTCACTCTACAATGCTCCAGAACATTGAGCTGTATGAATGTCTACTTGTATGTAGAGTTTTTGTAGACTGTCGTGAATAGTTGTTTAAGAATAGTCTTCGCGCATTAATTACAGCGTGGCCGAATGCTTCCCCGAGAGGACGAGATGACGTTCCATTAAGCAGGTTGGCGAGGAAGTAAATTGTCAAACCTTTTGATATGTACTGCTATATATAAGAACTAACCTTTCTTTGCGTTTAAATACGTTCGCTGACATTTACGTTATTACGCGACCACACAGAAGAAGTGGATTTATTTTTCCAAACAGTACACATACTCAAAAAATAGTAATGCCTTATATGTAGATGCGGTACACATTAGTGATCACGGAGATTCTTACTAACACTTATACTGAAGTATCGACCATCAGAGTCACCAGTTGTACCTTTGCTATGGTGATTCTGTTGAATGGAAGTAAAGTATTGTATGTGTTATCTAACATTGCAATATAGTGGAGTTATCCCAAGTGAAAAACTAGATTGTTGTGTTGTGGTATGCAGTTAGGGTGTGTGTTCATAGTGTTTGATGAAAATACTGCTGTATAGTGTTTGGGGATAGACGACACTATTGCGGTTGATTGTGTGTGGGGAGGGGGCGTGCGTGTGTGCGTGCGTGCGTGCGTGCGTGCGTGCGTGCGTGGTGTGCGTGTGTGTGTGTGTGTGTGTGTGTGTGTGTGTGTGTGTGTGTGTGTGTGTGTGTGTGTGTGTACACGCAAGCATAACTATTAATGCTTGTGCACGCGTTTTTTTATTTTTAATGAAAATTAATTGTACTTTGCATATTTTACAAAATCATGTACACTGTGCGTATAAAGTGTGTCTATCATACTTTCGGTGGCATTGATGATTGTATATGGTAAATAGTTTTTAAGACATTGTTTTCCAAATGTATCGTTTTGACCGTAAATGTGTATTTTGTTGGTTGTGTGTGTTGTGA
Source organism: Ridgeia piscesae (assembly GCA_025642075.2). Classification (NCBI taxonomy): domain Eukaryota; kingdom Metazoa; phylum Annelida; class Polychaeta; order Sabellida; family Siboglinidae; genus Ridgeia; species Ridgeia piscesae. The sequence continues at coordinate 35,653 of JAODUO010000206.1, read as the reverse complement.
CAAAGAATCGTGTTGTCGGTTGCTATCTGCCGCTGGTGTAGACAAGTGGGTAATTTATTACGTACACATTTACAATACAATTTAAATGTAAGTAAGTATACGCCGTCCATTGTTCCCAGGTCAGCCGACGTCGCCCATGTCGACGGTGGACAAGGACGGACGAAAGAAGCACACGCGGCCCACCTTCTCCGGCCAACAGATCTTCGCGCTCGAGAAGACATTTGAGCAGACCAAGTACCTCGCCGGCCCAGAGAGGGCGCGACTAGCGTACGCGCTCGGCATGTCCGAAAGTCAGGTCAAGGTCGGTGTCAGAATGTCGTTATTTGGTTTTGTCTTACGCATGTGTGAATCGATTTTGATTTTGAATATATATATATATATATATATATATATATATATATATATATATATATATATATATATATATATATATATATATATATATATATATATATATATATATATATTCAAACTCTTGTATCGACAGGACTAACTCCAGTGAATCCATCAGCCTACCAATTTTCTAAATATCTACATTTCCAGCAACTTCATTATATTGACTTATCCCACAACAGTATAAAATTAATTGCGTATAATGCCCATGTCAAGCCGTAGACATTGCTGACAGTAATGTGTATCTAAGTTTCATAGTATCAAAAGCATCTATAAAGTTATATAAACGTAATTCAACAGTATGGTTAATCATGACAAAAGTGGCGTGGTTAAAGATACTAGCAACAACAATAAAACACAGATTACTAATACATCATCTCTTGTAATAGGAAACCTAATGGTTCATGCATGTTATTAGACACTACCCACATTTGCGAACATTTCAGACAAGCTATGACTTGTACATAATTCTACTTAAATTGTTATTAAAACCTCTGCTATCGCCGACGTTAAACGGACTGATAATATTTTAATATATGAACGCTTCGGCGTTGACACGGAATACAAATACTTTGGCCCATTGATACGTCAAGTGGCCTTATCTATTCGCTGAAACCGGCAGCAGCGAGGGTCTTATCGTGTCACAACGTATAGTTATCGTGTCAGCGTGTCCGGCGGTGACACTGCGTAAATAACATATAACTGTCTGCCCATTTTGGACTACGTCAGTCTCTTATCATTATTCGTACATTTAAACGGGCAGCAGGAGGGTCTTAAATCGTGCAAAACAAGTTTTTACACGTGTCAGCGTGTCCGGACGGTGATAAACATTATAAAATTAAAGTATACAACTGTCAGCCCATTTTAGGACAATCCTGCATCTCTTGACATAAAACGTTCAAGTTGGTAACGTCATATTAATGTCGTTTGAGCATTATCTTAAATAGTTAAAATAACTGCGCTATTTAAAACAATCACCTGTCTATTTGAAATCAAGCTGGCAGTTAAAAGTTATATACATCTAGTTAAATAAATAAGTAACTAAGTAATAATGGCATATAAAAATAAAACAATGTTTAGCTTGTTTGTGAATATAATACTTCATGTTATTTTGTATTATTAAAGTAGTTTTATTATGGGAGATAAGTATAGTAAATGTCATCCAGTTTTAGGTATACATGTCCTATATAAGGCAAAGAAACTTTCTTTAGTTATATATATTTAGTCGCGTATATAATATAACGTATTCTGTTTATGCAGTGCATACGTGAATATGTAACAACATTTTCGACGGATATTAAATTATGCACATATAAGGAATCTGAAATGCAACATAATTGATTTATCTTAATATTACGTCACCTAGTTCACATATATTGTTTGATGCGTTAACAAGTATTATATTTATCTAATTATTATACAAGTATTATTATTCCGAAGAAAATAATGCTAACTGACATAGATACGCATCTACGAAATTCAACATTTATAAATATGTTTTTACAAATTGTAAAAACATCTTTATGAATGTTGCATTTCATAGATGCGTAACACATGCATATTATTTATGGAAGGCAAATTTAATAAAACAAAACTGCACAAAATACCTATCACTTTATATACATATAAACTTGATCGATAAATGATGCTAAAATAATTATTGCAGCCTGACATTTTCTCAGCGGTTCTGAACTCACTCACTTTCTGTTAGATAACTGTACCGGAATATTTAAGCGTATTTGTGGATTTTGTCAGAATGAATGTGTGTGGATAACCTGTCGTTTAGTAATAATTAGATGTTGCTATACTTCGACGTATTTTCGTGAATCTTGATGTACGACTCTCACGCTCTCCATTGACACAAGGCGAGCAACGCAATTAAACGTTCACCAATTTGCATATTCTTCTGTTCCTTGGCGCAATAAACACTGACAAATATTGAAATGCGCCTTTTCAAATGCGTCAAATTGCGCGTTTCAGTACGCCATGAATATAGATGGGCCACTTTGCGTATCGATGATTACAACAGCGATACTGTAATTGTATTAAGAAAGTTAATGCCCCAGCGAATCGCGTCATTCGCGCAGTAATACAATTACTCGTGCGTTTTATGACGTCGTGGTGTTGATTGTGTTTTGATTGTGTAACGCCTCCGAAACCTATTCAAACCTCAGCCGTAATCTTTCTTTCTTTCATCCAACGCCTTTTCTGGGATCTCTACTGGCTCCTTCCAGTTACGCTTAATATTCTTGATTCTTGGACGCAATGTAGAAGAAGAGGAATATATATATATATATATATATATAGAGAGATTTTTATATGAGAGAGAGAGAGAGAGAGAGAGAGAGAGAGAAGAGAGAGAGAGAGAGAGAGAGAGAGGGAGAAGAGAGGGAGAGAGAGGAAGAAAGAGACAGCAAGAGATGGGATATATATATATATAGAGAGAGAGAGAGAGAGAGAGAGAGAGAGAGAGAGAGAGAGAGAGAGAGAGAGAGAGAGAGAGAGAGAAGAGAGAGAAGAGAGAGAGAAGAGAAGACAGAGAGAGAGAGAGAGAGAGAGAGAGAGAGAGAGAGAGAGAGAGAGAGAGAGAGAGAGAAGAGGAGAGAGAGAGAGAGAGAGAGAGAGAGAGAGAGAGAGAGAGAGAGAGAGAGAGAGAGAGAGAGAGAGAGAGAGAGAGAGAGAGAGAGAGACAGAGACAGAGACAGAGACAGAGACAGAGACAGAGACAGAGACAGAGACAGAGGCAGAGGCAGAGATATGGAAAGAACAATAAACACTCGTTGGTGAGTTATGTTCCATCGGGGAGTGATAATGCTTAAGTCAAAATAATACAATCTGTGGAATATCACATACCGAGCACTTTCAGTTCGCTGTTCACTCCAGCACACAAATGTAAGAACGTTGATGGTCTTGGCCCAAACAAACGCCTGCTACACGCGAGTTAAGACAAACAACTTCCTCTGCCATCGTTCCATCTGTCCCTGTGCAATTCATTCCACATTAGTCCGGTGTCAGCCTAAACAGTCTATATTGGTTTGCTGGCGTCACTTGAAACCTGTACATGGCCGAACTCGTTTGCTTTTGCATCTCACAGCAGGTCAATCTGTCGCACTGTTGGCGATTTGTAACGTGATGTCGATTACGGAGACACAAGAAATGTCAATGGCTCAGAATGCGGTCTCCCGAAGTATTCTTACATGTAACAAATATAACGTGTATTGAAGCCGTGTTTTCGAAAAGAAGCTATATACCGTGGTAATATGAAACGGACGTGAAGTGATATGAAAGAGTTACTTAAGTATTGAGAAAGTCGTTGTGACATTTTCTTAACCTTGAATCGAAAGAGAAAGTAACCGAAAACCGGACGGCCAAAGCTGTGTTTCTGGAGAATACAGTGGCTATAACTGTTTTGGTCGATTGGACGTATGGGATTGATAGGTATAGTTGCCCGAATTTGAAAAGTATTTTAAAAACATTATGATATCGCACAAAGATCCAGTGGAGGGAGTCGATATATGATAAAGTGCGAGAATAAATAGGAGCAATTATTAACACGTTGAAGTTCATTTACCCTCTCTAAACTCCCCTGCTCTTGTGCATACGTATACTATGAGATACCAGTACATACGGCTGTCAAGTGGACGGTCCGGTTGAAGGGGAAAGGTAGAAATGAGTGACCGATGGTACGGCTTGGTTGAGTGACACTTTAGAAGAAACACAACTAAACTAGACACAAATAAAACACGTGTTTAAGATTCTTGTATGCGGCCACCCGTTATCGTTTAAAGTATATTTATATTGTTAATTAATATAAACACTATGCGTCAGCGTACAATTTATTTTTATTTTAATAAAATATTATATACAATATACACCTATACTGTAATTAGTTAGTGCATTAACTATGGTTTTCATTTTAACTTTATAAAAAATAGAGCGCCAAATCCAATAGTTAATAACGCCTTACATGTTGGAAAAATATGTTTAAAATAACAATATTAGTATTATCATAAATATAAATAGTTAAAAACAAATTACATATAACTAAATAATAATAACATTTAAGGTAATGATTGTTAACACGGACTGTAGAATTAAACATGGACGATGAAACTAATAAAAGCATGACACTAACATATCATATGACAAAGTTATGTTATATATATTATATATATATATATATATATATATATATAATATATATATATTATATATATATATATATATATATAATATTATATATATATAAAAACAATACCTAAGCTACACAAAGCTGCTAGACGGCCCAACATGCAATGGCCACACGCGGCAGTGACACACTTAATGGTACCGACAACCGCTCCACGCGTTGTATATTTTTGCAATAACGGGGCCGTCGAACCAGATGCCCTGCGCAACCACTGCATCGCTCAACGACCAAGTAATGACGCTAGAGCGGTACATAATCGACGCAGGGAAGGCCTCTTCGAAAACAAACTGGCGTTGGTTCGCCGGACTTTCCCACTCGCACGATGAAGATCGTTTCTTAATGGTGGATGGAAGCAATTATGTACTCCTTGTTCAAACAACATGGCCGACTGTGGCGCTGCTGTACAAATAAACAGTTAGTTGTATGATTACCAGATCGCGCGCCCCGGTGGCTCGTCGTGAACTTCCAATATTGTTGTGGGTCAGCGTGATTATAGTACATGTCAGCTGCCGTGTCACAAATGCTGAATATATATATATATTATATATATATATATATATATATATATATATATATATATATATATATATATATATATATAAGACAATTTGTGACATGATTATATATATATAATATATATATATATATATATATATATATATATATATATATATATATATATATATATATAATTCTACTTAGATATTTTCAAATATTTACTATACTATTTTTTTACTATAAACACTATCTGTATCAACGATAAGTCCCCACACGGAAACGTTTCGGTCTTCAGAGGCGGTACCTCGATAAAGAGAGCGTGTTTCGGAAGTACACTCTGAGCAGGTTCCCCTTACTGCGGTTTTATTGCCGTCGAAAATGTCTTTATACCTCCCGAGTTACTGCGAATTCATTGAGGCGTCGTGAAGGTTCGCTCAGGCGTAAAATTGTCCCCCATATCATGCACGTTTGGGGCAGACTGTCATGGCGTTCATCTTGCCATGAAAACATTCAATCAGATTCTGTCGTTTGCCCGCTGTTGAGGTCAAGGTCATTGTCCCGTTGCCTTGTAGTGTTGTTGTGGGCGGTACAGTTTTCCTTTGCTTGGTCGTGAGCTAAACTGCTCAGCTGAGACTAACCTTTAATGTTTAGTGATTTTTGTTATTGTTTTCTTAGTCTAACAGCAATTGTACCTTTGCAAACAGCAAGACAAAATGCATTATAATTTCGAGAATTCAATCGTATGATCAGTTGTAAGTGTTAAAGAACAATTATCTCTAACACGACTAGTGTTCTAATACTTCATGTATGTGTTATTTCTATTAGTATCTCCAGTCAATAAAAAATAAACATTGCATTTAATTATTTAATCAGTTAAGTGACCCCATACAATCACAATTTCCTTAATTTAATTAATTATTTCATAAACGAAAAATACCAAAAGAAACAAACACAGTTGGCAAAATGCTTCTCTCTCATCGGTCGGTAAAATGACCTATAACGAGGAAGTGCAACATGTATAGACTGAACCACACCTTCAGTTTATTTCACGTTCCTCTGTGTTTTCCTATAAAACCTGACACACACAAACACAATTACAGATTTTCTTAGAGGGATTCAACCAATTTTAACTTTCTGCACGAATGTTCTTCGTCATTGCGTTTCCATCTCTGGAACGTCATCGCTGTCTACTGTGAAGTATCTGAGTGAAATGGGGCAAATGTGACTGAACAAAATTGGCCAATTTTTAGAACGGCTGCAAGTACGTTTGAAATTAGAACCCACGTTAAATACGTGACATATTACCGGTCCAACTGCAATAACGTTATACTACAAACAATGGAGACGTTTAAGTAGTTCCACCACACCACAGCAATACGTAAGTTCCCAAATGGCTGGACCATGCGTATTTATACAACAAAATATGTGCCGTGTTAGCGAATATCTGTGGCCCAAATAGCAACATGGTTTGCATTAACGTGTGACATTATATCAGGATAACGTTCGTCCGTAGCGGCTCAGAGTGACCAAGTCGCTTCAAAACTGCGCTAGGACGCAATATTTTCGTAATATAAATTAGCCTTGGATTGTGTGAAATGGTGAAACTAACGCACTGAGGGATCAATCAGGCAAAATACAGTTGTGTAACGGCGACCACCATTATTATATAAGATAGTTATACAACGGCGCCCGTTGCTGTATTCTTCCCAGATTGCTTTCGCCCACAGAGTCGATGGTTTCATCTAAACCCCCGCTGTCCCCATCGCGATACGACCAGTCGCCGTCATCAACTTTCCGCCGCCGAGACACACGGTCGGATCTAAATGGGCGCTTTCGCCCGCCGGTGATTAATTGGGCAGTTAGGGCAAAGGCGACCCAGCTGTCTGTATGCAATTATTCAATTTGTCAACGCCGAGCCTTCTTCGGGGCCGTGCCAAAAAATTCAGATACGACATTGTTTTACAGCCGACAATACTACACAGGCGATAAATCGCTCGCAGGTGTGAAGTCTCCGAGTAATTGGTTCAGTTGCTGCTTCGGCGATCCATTAGACTAGTGCGAGGCAGCGGAAGATTTCGTTAAAACGACGCCGTTTATGTGACCGGCATAGGAAGCATTGTTTCCCTTAGCCCTTTTCGCTTCTCTGTCACGCCGCAAGTTTTCCCGAGTAAATATTGACGAGACGCCGCGCTGATTAGCTGCGCGGCCGCGGCTGACGGCGTAATAATTACCAGGTAAATCGTTTGCCGATACAGCGACTCGCTGACGTAATTTGTCAACCCGCCAAACGGTCTTGAAATGGCCTAATTTGTCGGCTGCCGATCAACCGAAAGAGAAGCCAGTCGTGATAATAAGGTCGGCAACTCAACAGATTGACGATGAATTGGAATGCAATTTGTGGAAACGTTTACTACATCAAATATTTGTGTACGCAATTACCTTTCTAAATGTCAACGGGTGTTCAGTTAATTCGGTTTAAATTGTTATATATATATATACACACACACACACACACACATCAATATATATATATATATATATATATATATATATATATATATATATATATATATATATATATATATATATATATATATATATATATATACTACTACTACTAGGATCACTATTCACTATTTAGTGCGGTATTATATTTTTCGGCATGGGTATCACACAAAAACTAAAAATGGCATGTATTCGAAGACATGTTTATTTCCTGAATGTCATAGCTGTATACCAAATGTGAACAACACGTGTTCTGTCGTCAAAGAAGCAGACCCCAAAATGGAGGTTTCAGAATGTTACTCCAAGTCACGAAAACGTCCCCAACAGTTCAATTACCCGCAGCATCTGTCAGTAGTTTGTGTGATCCAATCACAGCCTGGCAACGGCGTCTCATGCTTCCTACGAGTCTCTGGGTGGCTGCCGTCTCAAGATTGTCCCATTACAAACTAGGTATAATCCTTAGCACATTTTGAGTAGTATATAATATATAACATCGGCATTGGTCAACGTTGGTCGAAACAAGTCTGTGTGATTGTATATGTATGTATGTATGTATGTATGTATGTATGTATGTATGTATGTATGTATGTATGTATGTATGTATGTATGTATGTATGTATGTATGTATGTATGTATGTATGTATGTATGTATGTATGTATGTATGTATGTATGTATGTATGTATGTATGTATGTATGTATGTAGTAGTAGTATGTAGTAGATAGTAGTATGTAGTAGTATGAGTAGATAGATACATAATACATACACTACATACATACATACATACATACATACATACATACATACATATATATATATATATATATATATATATATATATATATATATATATATATATATATATATATAGTTTGCTTAGATGGCCTCCTCCAGTGCTACCCCTGGCTACGTCACTGTCCTTATTCCCTTGCCATGCTACCCTATTAGCCAACACTCATAACGACAAGGGATAATATCAAAAATGACACCTTCACGAGGAACAAACAAAAGCCATCACAAACACATCCGTGCCACTATATTAACTGCCACAAGGACCCATTTATGATTGTGATGAAAAATTACCGTCTGACCCCTTAACAACTGGGGTCATACCACTTAAACTGACCGGTGCAGTCAAATTAGGTTGAGCCGACAGCATGATGGATGTCACACAGCTGTCGATGTTGGGCCTAGAGACTCAATCTTACGATAAACCCATTATTTTTACTGCACTGCAACAAATTAATAAAACTTACACAATCGCTGCACACAACATCAATAACACTAACCATGATTACTTATTGCTTACGTCGGTAGTTTTCCTGCGATTCATAATTAATTATTTAAAGCAATACAAGAACAGTTATTATTTTTAAAGCAGGGAGTAAACACGAATAACTAGCAGAGCTCACTCGAGGTGCTTGTTCATACATAATTTACGTAGGTTAACGAAGCAGATATTACGTACAGCGTCTTCAAGTAATATATCGGGTCTCCTCGGAACAAACGCAGAAAGGTTATGAGCAATAAGTTATATTATTATTATTATTATTATTATTATTATTACAAGCATTTCTAGAGCGCCGTATCTCTGTGCCAGCAAGTCCATAGCACGTACATACATCACAATAAAATGTACATGGCATTATACTAACAGTTTTAAAGAAAAAGTAAAAAACAAATGTATATCATTCATGGTAAGTATATCTAAGGCAAAAAAGTAAGTTTTATATATATATATATATATATATATATATATATATATATATATATATATATATATATAATATTTAATAATAATAATACAGAATAAAATAAAGAAATAATAAATTACTTCAAAAATAATAAGTTCTGATTAATTTTAATAATTCCTCATATTCTTAGAGTTGCAATGTAAGTACTGTTACCGTTCGTTCGTTCGTTCGTTCGTTCGTTCGTTCGTTCGTTCGTTCGTTCGTTCGTTCGTTCGTTCGTTCGTTCGTTCGTTCGTTCGTTCGTCTTCGTTCGTTCGTTCGTTCGTTCGTTCGTTCGTTCGTTCGTTCGTTCGTTCGTTCGTTCGTTCGTTCGTTCGTTCGTTCGTTCGTTCGTTCGTTCGTTCGTTCGTTCGTTCGTTCGTTCGTTCGTTCGTTCGTTCGTTCGTTCGTTCGTTCGTTCGTTCGTTCGTTCGTTCGTTCGTTCGTTCGTTCGTTCGTTCGTTCGTTCGTTCGTTCGTTCGTTCGTTCGTTCGTTCGTTCGTTCGTTCGTTCGTTCGTTCGTTCGTTCGTTCGTTCGGTCGGTCGGTCGGTCGGTCGGTCGGTCGGTCGGTCGGTCGCGTCGGTCGGTCGGTCGGTCGGTCGGTCGGTCGGTCGGTCGGTCGGTCGGTCGGTCGGTCGGTCGGTCGGTCGGTCGGTCGGTCGGTCGGTCGGTCGGTCGGTCGGTCGGTCGGTCGGTCGGTCGGTCGGTCGGTCGGTCGGTCGGTCGGTCGGTCGGTCGGTCGGTCGGTCGGTCGGTCGGTCGGTCGGTCGGTCGGTCGGTCGGTCGGTCGGTCGGTCGGTCGGTCGGTCGGTCGGTCGGTCGGTCGGTCGGTCGGTCGGTCGGTCGGTCGGTCGGTCGGTCGGTCGGTCGGTCGGTCGGTCGGTCGGTCGGTCGGTCGGTCGGTCGGTCGGTCGGTCCCTCTACTCTAATCTCCCGGGACCTGCCTACTTCTTTCTACAACAAGCTCAACCCTCATCACATCGCCCTCCCTACGTATGAGAGAATGACCTGACTAAGTTAGAGTATAGGACTGTCCACTACTCCGACAATCGTCGTGACCCATTCCCGAGAGAGAGGCGCGCGCTTCAGCCGACTGCAGACAGCATATACCCCCAGACGACGATCAATCTGTCTCTGTTGTTTGCGGTCGAATCGACGCACTCGAGTTGACCTTTAAAGTGTTCGACACTACAAATGACAAGTCGCCGACGAGCGTATGAAGTGAACCGCGCGCGCCAAACTTGGCGGAGACAGCGCCAATCACACTAATGGCATTGTCTCGTAAATAACGTTCGTTATGAAACTTAGCGGAGACAGCGCCAAATTTAGCGGAGACAGCGCCAGACTTTTGGCGGAGACAGCGCCAAACTTGGCGGATACAGCGCCAAACTTGGCGGAGACAGCGCCAGACCTGGCGCTGTCTCCGCCAAGTTTGGTGAGCTAAACCCAATCTTGGCGGAGACATTCACACTAATGGCATTGTCTCGTAAATAACATTCTTTATAACACACAACGGAGAAACGTCTCAACGCGCTCGTGTGAACTTACCGAAATAACAGTTTCTAATGACACGTCAAAAGTAGGTCAATCTTCAACAAATGAAAAAATTATGTCGTAATCTTGATATGTCGATGCACACTTCGCACGGTCTGAGTCGTCGGCGAATAGATTGACGGGTGACCCAGATTTGGGCATGATCAGATGCAATTTCGTCTGTCATATTTGTTCGTTTTTTATATTCAGCCCACCGCATCATCTTGTGTCATATTATGTTACATTACTGAGAGGCCATCCAATAACATGCGGTCGCCGTGTTTAATATCACAATTATAAACTTATGTTCAATTGACGTTATCCATAAAGTGACATTCAGGCAATTATGCTTAGAGTAACCGAAGGTACTGATGCTGCCAGTTACTCAAATCCATTGAGAGAGATATAATTATATGAAAGGCACAGAAATATTATAAAGTGGGGAAGGAACCAATTAATTAATTATTGTGGGTTTAGGCTTTACGGGAGCCTCGTGGGGGTTTATTGAAAAAAATTCTGATTAATCTCAGCCTCTCCAATATTCATCACGTTAAACGCCATGATATATGTATGTGCTCTGCATAATAGTTATGTAGTGCCCTACAATAACCACATTATATCTTATTGAATGCTGACTACGTATTTATGTGTTTATTTAATTTATGTATATATTATGTGGATACATATTTGCAATATTACTGGCGAGAAACAGTTTCCTTTTTTCTCAAATATCCCTGATAGGCGCATATCTACCGCGGCGGGTTGACATGGCGGGTATCTAACCGCCTTCTATTCCAACGACACTATCGATAATTGTGATGAACGCCGGCGTCATTAATTCGCGAATTTTGTCTTATCTCCGCCGCTTCCGAACGCCAACGAAGTCTAATCGCCTCCATTGAAGATACGCGACGCAGCGATGTTCGCCTGTCATTCATTTGCGTGCCGGACGTGCAGTATAAACACATTAATGATAATAATTGCGAGCGATCAATCGGAACTTGCAAATTGAGCCTCTCTAGTCAGCGATACAGACGCCGTACATTACCATTGCAAATACGGCTTTCAGATTCGTCGTTACGATCGAAGGCTGTGGCGGAGGCGAAGCGGGTCTCGTCTCTCGCGTCAAAATAAGCCATTAACAACGCGGCGAAAGACGAGGGAGACGTCTTAATCATTGCTACAAGCCGACGGCTTAAGTCGGGATTAGAGCGCTGCGCGTGCGCACCCGTAGCGCCATCTGGCACGGGTCGAAAACGAGGCGCCGCGCAGTGGAAATGGAAGCGATGATGGCTGCGTTCAGGGACGGGTCATTAATTTGCTCTCCGGTTCATGGCCAAATAATGGAGTGTTGGTGATTTTGAGACATCGTGTCATCGTTCGACGGTTGTCTCTGTGTCGAATCTAGCTGGTGCAGAACGTCAGTTTACACAGTCACTTCTGTATGCTCTCGATGTACAATAACATCACAGCTCAGTTGCGGGGTTAGCGCGAGATGACGGGTTGCATGTCGCTCGTGTAAACAGTCTACCGATTTTTTTACACGTACAAAACAATCTGAGAAAATCCGTTAGTGTAATCGGATCATCTGTGGAATGGGTGGACAACTGCATTAGCCATGCAAACTTTGTGTAAACACCACGTTATTAACTCGATACCAACAAACACAGCGTATACGTGTTATCAAAATAGTAACCGACGGTTCTCTGAAGAATCTACAGTCTGCAAATGTCGACACAATTGGGTTCCGTTGCACTGTGTTTGACGAAAGATACTTAGGCCTACATCAAGTAAATAGCCAGTCATTATACTCTCGGCAATTCACAATTCATCCCATGAATGTTCCGTTTTATGGAACTAACGTACTAAGAAAAAGAAATCCCTGATTGCTTAAGGCTACTTGTCTCACTATCCGTGATTAGTATAATATGAATGACATCATGGCTTAGACCTACTTAAACAACCGATTTGCACAGAAAGAGTGAACACTTCACTCCAACGAACTGAAACGTAAACCCGCTATCATCCACACATAAGGCGTGTTTAAAATCGCAAATTTCCTCTGCAATCTCGCACGTGCCGTGATGTCGTTGGCGACGACCGCGCGAGATTTTCTATTCCCCGCTGACGTCACCGATGACGACCCCCACTTATTAGAACGGCCGCAGCTAAGTGCTGGCGACGCGGTGAACACGACCCCAGCGCGCGCGCAGCTAAATCACGCGGCCGGCGGGCCACTTTAAGCCGCCGGGGACGGGCGATCATTCAACACCGCCGACACACAAGTTGTGTCGACTTAATATTATCATAAAGACCACTTATTCGAGGATGATTTATGGTGTTTGGGAAATATCGGTTAGCGGACGTCGGGACAGATGTTTGCGCAAGTGGCGAAGGTTGTGTTGGCGGCGCGAACACAAAGTGGATTAGTATAAATATGAATAAGGAGGTGTATATAAATATAGGAACACGGAGGAGCGGAAAGTGTCTTGCGCGCGCAACATGACGCGGGCAATTCCCGTGATGATTTGCTTGTTCGTGTGCGTGCGTGCGTGCGTGCGTGCGTGCGTGCTGTGTGTTGTTGTGTGTGTTGTGTGTGTGTGTGTGTGTGTGTGTGTGTGTGTGTGTGTGTGTGTGTGTGTGTGTGTGTGTGTGTGTGCGTGCGTGCGTGCGTGCGTGTGTGCTGTGTGTGTGTGCTCGTGTGAGTGCGCGCGCACGCAATATCTGGTATAACTTATCCTCACGTTCACATAATGTCCGGAAAAACCGGAAATGACGCACCCGAACTGACAAATGCGCGCGCCGCTCTCTGTTGCAGGTGTGGTTCCAGAACCGGCGCACAAAATGGCGGAAGAAGCACGCGGCGGAAATGGCGTCAGCGAAGAAGAAACAGGAGGAGCGAGCCGACGAGATGGACTCGGACGAGGAGGACGAGGACGACGAGAACATGTCCTGTGGCACCGGAAGTGCCCTACTCCAGCCGCCGCTGCAGCACCAGCACCAACACCAACACCAACACCAGCACCAGCACCAACACCAACATCAGCAGCAGCAGCTGCACCATCCGGGCATTATGAACCCCGATCACATCACCTATAACGGGCTTCTAAACACGAATTGTGGGAACTCGTAGGACAACGTAGCGGGCCCGATGTATAGATAAGCGGCTTCTGATGGTCGATACAGATTCGTGCGCACGCAGGTAGCTCGCGACGGAGCGACGCTCACCGCCGACGAACATCCGGTCGAGAACTTCCGGTCGGGAACTTCCGGTCGGGTGACGAGCATGGAGTAACGACGCGAAGCATACCTCGATGCTTACCTCAGAGTATTATTCGTGATCCCCTGTACATAGTTTACAGCGCACAGCGACTGTGTTATGACGTTTCGTGCGTGTGTTTGTTTGTCTACGTATTTATTTTGCTAAGGACCGCTGACGTCCGCAGCGCCGCCTCGCGGTGGCGACCCGATGCGTACCGCAACCGGAAATTGTTTGCAAGCGCCTTTATTTACGCTCCAGCGAACGTTGGTGGCGATGCGCACGCAGGCACAAAGCGGGGTGGAATGGCGCAAACAATCGAGTCTCTTCGCGCAACTGAACTGATTAATAACAATTGCTGAAGTGATGTAGTTGCAAGTGCATCTTACTGATGCGTTGTAATCGCATTAACATTGGCTCGATTCCGTTTCGCCTTTGCGGTCTTACGGTAACGTGTCCTCACCGGATAACAGCGGCGTGGTTGTCCTGTACTGTAAAAAGGTATATTAAAAGGTTCCAAGTGTGTGAAACTGTTAATGTCATTGCTAACACTTTCCACTAGGCAATTCGATGGAAATGACAACCTGTTGCGGTTTTATGATTATACGATAACATGTCTTCAACTGTTTTATCTTCAGTTTTATCTAGTCTATAATCTTCTCAATGTCACCACTGAAATGGTAGATTGTACACTCGTGAACGAAGCGGGATTCATATTGAATTCGCGAACAACACGATAACATCAACATTGTAATTCTTTGAACATACAAAATGATCTAAACTTTTCACTTACAATAAATACTGGGGTTGGGGGCAAAACGAAAAAAATACATTTCCGAAATTTCCCACAGGTTCTACGCGTGTATTGTGAACCTTGTGTTGATCTAGCATTTCACTCACCTGTGTAAACGAGTACCTGGCTATAAACAATGGTTGATATTAGTGTTCGAATAGTCTTCGCGTAGTAACTGTACCATGGCTAAATGCTTCCCTAAGATGAAGTTCAAATGACCACGTCGGCCAGGGAGTGTATGTTTAACTTACCTGTATCTTTTCGGCCAATCATTCCCTCTTCCCACTGGTTACTACACCCGTTATAGATCCATTGCATTTTGTCAAAAACACGGCTAAATTGCTTTTTGATACAGACAAAGTAATGTTATATTATATTTTCTGCAATAAATATTTCGGCTCTTCCTACTACATGTTGTGTATTCCAACATCACGAACATGCCCACAGTTTTCTTTGAAGCGCTGATGTCGATAAACACCGAAAATTGTATTTCGTTTTGCCCATAAACCACGCAATGCTGACGACAGATAGAAAATAAAGTCTTGCTCAGCTTACTATATTTACACCCAAAAAACAAATCAGTTCACACCGTTCGTACGTGCACAGCATGTACGCAAGGCAGCACACACAAGGTGATAACAAATGACCTTGTGACACCAGTGCTATATATACAATATTCTAAATCTCTATTTGTGAATGGTGCGATTTTTGGTCCTTTGCAATGAAGTCACGACGTCTGAGTTCAATGACATCGAGCAAGAGGTTGCGACGAAATTGTTTCACGATTGTTCAGCGTATTCCGTGTAAATGTATTATGTATGAAGGCAATAAACCCGTGGTTGTGCTACAGTTGGCGCGTGCTGGTATCTCGATATATGTAGTGAATAATGCGACGATTTCATTGTCGGCGTATAAACACCGTATAGGAAATGAGGTCGACAGGCAGGCGGTCACACGCATGCACCCACGCGCGCATACACACGCACACGCTTGCTTTAGCAGCCCCCCATATATATATATATATATATATATATATATATATATATATATATATATATATATATATATATTATGGATATACACGTTGACACCATCAGAAAAGAAAAAGGAGTATATAAAATATATATACACATGATGACTCGCACTCACATATCTTATATGTATATGTATATGTATATGTATATATATATATATATATATATATATATATATATATATATATATATATATATATATATTATTTTATATATTATATATTATATTAGATCGCGCGTGTGTGTGTGTGTGTGTATGTGTGTGTGTGTGTGTGTGTGCGTGCGTGTGTGTGTGCGCGCGTGAGTGTGTGTGTGTGCGTGCGTGTATGCGTGCGTGTGTGCGTATGTGTAAAACCGTGTGCGTGAGTGTAAAGCGGTGTGTGAAAGTGCATGTGTTTACACGAATGATGTGCTTCTGTCGCGTCTGTATATACCACGATTTCGCGGACATGTCTACATCCAGAACGGTGTACGGTTCGTTCACGTGTTTGCATATGGCGTACATCCAGAACGACACTCGTATTCAGACGGCCAGATGTTCCGTTATACACAAACACAGATGTGCCGAGAAGAGCTGTAACGCCGTCGATACAAACAGCTGCTTCTCCGTGCGATGAGAGCTTTCAACGCTGGTGCGAATTGGCACTCTCCTGGCGGTTGTTTTTGCCTAGCGCCGTGCCATCAACGGACCGTTTGTCGCCGTTGGTGAATACAAATGACCGCATTCGAACACCTGCGAAAGACGCACGTGGAAACAGTGGTGCGGTTTTCATAGTGTGTGGTCCTGGGGATAATTTGTTGGTTATCAGATGTTGCATTTATCAGCGTTCTTGCGCCTCCAACCGCATATGCCGCGTAGAGACGTGGCGACACCTGGCGCTGTAGGGAAAGGAATGTGAGCGGCGACACGGGTGTCAAATTGGGAGTATTGTCTGGGTGATAGTACTAAAACTGTGTTGTCATCAGAGTAAATATGTATGTGTTACTTAAGCACCCACTCAATCACACACTCGCTCACGCACTCGCTCACTCGCTCATTCACTCACTCACTTACTCACTCACTCACTCACTCACCACTCACTCACTCACTCACTCACTCACTCACTCACTCACTCACTCACTCACTCACTCACTCACTCACTCACTCACTTATTCAAAACATTTGGTGTGGGCTGGAGTCAGACCACATTTGCGTTTTCCATAGGCGGCCATTATAACGTTTCTTTCATTTCGTATTGAACTTGAAGAGCTCTGTTATTGACAATTTCACAGCATATTTACCCTCCCTAGACAGAGTTCTGTGAAAAATTCGTGAAATTCTCACACCTCAGACTCCTACACACTTCTTTCAAATGTTACACCGCTCCATTTCTGCTTGAACCACCCACGGATTACATCATCAAGCAAAATGACAACTGTATTAATACGCAGGAATGCACCGACTGACAGCTGTCATAATTTGACAGCTCTGATGCCACGCTGCACGAAAACATAATTTCTACTCACTCCACGATACATAATGTGCTCACAGAAATTCAGACAACCTGCATAATGCTATTTCTATAGGGTACTCTTTGGTCGAGCACCTTATTGTGGTCTTACATCGGCTGAAGATATGCTTAACTCCACAATGCCGTGATCCGCGGGAGTGAACGTTTTGAGAAAGCATTAATGGCTTGAAAACATTAGTAGGTGACCGAAGAAAAACCTTCAACGTCACCTGCCTGTTGGGCTTCGTCTTCCTGTGCCAGATCCGAGACAGTGTGACAGGGCAGAAGTGCTTCAGGTCCGGCTGATTTCATCCAGAATTAATCCCGTCACTAGTGGTATATAGTTTTAAGTCATCTCACGATGCTTTTCCTTTCTACGAGTGGACATAATATATAATGGGTATCGTTAATTGCAATACAGTTGTACCATTGTCTCTTTACATTGCAACACTTCGTAGTCTGAGTGTTTTGGACATACCACGATGACGTCAGCGTAGTGGAACACGTAATCGCAGAAGATTGCGGTTACCGTCCGATTGTTTTAGGTACTCCGCCAGTTAGTTGTCAAGTATGATAAAGCCAAGCGGAAAGCAGATCATAGATGTGCCACTTTATATTGTTCTCGTCGCTTAATCAGTTAGCAAACAAAAACTGTGAACTGTGTTCATGACATGATGACATTGGTTGCTGTTTCGGTTGTAAAACCGTTTAAATGTGCGAGAGTCGTTATGTCTGCAACGATGTAAGCAACAACGTCGTCATCATCGTACGCGTCATTTTCCAAGTGATGAACGTGTCACTGAGTACAAATAACACAATCGATTGCATGCGACTGTGAAATCGTAATTCAGGCCCTTAGTTATGATGGATCTTAGACTTCTGATCTGTATTGGGGGTGGACTGTGTATGGGGGGCTGTGTATTTGTGGTTGTTGTATGGTGTTTGTTGGGATCTTCACGGGTCGGCCAGTTGGAGATATGAACGGGGCAGAGTAGGTCTGAGAAGTGCGCAGTTGGGTGTCTGACACGTATAGAGTAGGAAGACAGAATGGGTGAACGTGGTTGATGAGTGGTGCCGTCGGAAGTTTTGGTGAGAACCAATGAAGAATGCCGCTGGAGATCTGGGGATCAATTCGCAGATAAAGAGCTCTCAAGGAAATAGAAAAAAAATCAACATTACACAATTTTTTTCTAAAATTAAACCAGATTTAAAAAAATATATATATATATATCCGTTGCCCTCTTACCGGGGACACTATTTCAACGATACACCAGTGACAAATGCCCCGCTGGAGCTTCGTGTGGCTGACAGTATTCACGATCACTGACAAGGTTCGAAATTGATCTTAAACACGAAAACAAATCGGGTTTAAGAACTCTTAACAAGGTTAATGAAATGAACCCTAGACACCCGAATGGGGTGTTCAGTAGACCTCACAGTTGAAGATCGAAAACAATCACCAAAATCATAACAAACCACGCAGCGCCTCCGTAACACGACCGCCGCATTGGACAGACACAACATGCTCGGCAGCAGCTGACGGGGCGGTGAGGTCCCGTCCGTCTCCACGGACCAACTCGGTCGTATCAGCAGCGCGTAATATGGAAATTGGCCTATCGCAACTCGTCAGCATTCGTGTCAGCCGCTCGTGAAATATGACGACCTTCCTTAATCATATCCCTGCCTCATTAGCATGCGCCACGCACCAGGCTGCCGTCTAATCTCGCCGGGATAGCGTCCCTGAACGACGCTGGTGGAGAGCGCAGCGTCGAAGGGAAATACTGGCAGTTGGCACGGTGTGGTGGTAATCGTGGCACGGTGTGGTTGTGATCGTGGCACGGTGTGGTGGTGATCGTGGCACGGTGTGGTGGTAATCGTGGCACGGTGTGGTTGTGATCGTGGCACGGTGTGGTTGTGATCGTGGCACGGTGTGGTGGTAATCGTGGCACGATGTGGTTGTGATCGTGGCACGATGTGGTGGTGATCGTGGCACGGTGTGGTTGTGATCGTGGCACGGTGTGATTGTGATCGTGGCACGGTGTGGTGGTAATCGTGGCACGGTGTGGCTGTGATCGTGGCACGATGTGGTGGTGATCGTGGCACGGTGTGGTTGTGATCGTGGCACGGTGTGGTTGTGATCGTGGCACGGGTGGTGGTAATCGTGGCACGGTGTGGTTGTGATCGTGGCACGGTGTGGTTGTGATCTTGGCACGGTGTGGTAGTTATCGTGGCACGGTGTGGTTGTGATCGTGGCACGGTGTGGTGGTGATCGTGGCACGATGTGGTGGTGATCGTGACAAGGTGTGGTGGTGATCGTGGCACGGTGTGGTTGTTATCGTGGCACGGTGTGGTGGTGATCGTGACAAGGTGTGGTGGTGATCTTGGCACGGTGTGGTGGTAATCGTGGCACGATGTGGTGGTGATCGTGACAAGGTGTGGTGGTGATCGTGGCACGGTGTGGTTGTTATCGTGGCACGGTGTGGTGGTGATCGTGACAAGGTGTGGTGGTGATCTTGGCACGGTGTGGTGGTGATCGTGGCACGATGTGGTGGTGATCGTGACAAGGTGTGGTGGTGATCTTGGCACGGTGTGGTTGTGATCGTGGCACGGTGTGGTGGTGATCGTGGCACGGTGTGGTGGTGATCGTGGCACGGTGTGGTTGGGATCGTGGCACGGTGTGGTGGTGATCGTGGCACGGTGTGGTGGTGATCTTGGCACGGTGTGGTGGTGATCTTGGCACGATGTGGTGGTGATCGTGACAAGGTGTGGTGGTGATCTTGGCACGGTGTGGTTGTGATCGTGGCACGGTGTGGTTGTGATCGTGGCACGGTGTGGTGGTGATCTTGGCACGGTGTGGTGGTGATCGTGGCACGGTGTGGTTGGGATCGTGGCACGGTGTGGTGGTGATCTTGGCACGGTGTGGTTGTGGTGGTGGCACGGTGTGGTGGTGATCGTGGCACGGTGTGGTTGTGATCGTGGCACGGTGTGGTGGTGATCGTGGCACGGTGTGATAGTGATCATGGCACGCACAGTACAATATAACACAATACAGTGTCGTACAGTGTCGTACAGTGTCGTACAATGTCGTACAATGTCGTACAGTGTCGTACAGTACAGTATAGTACAGTGAAGTACAGTATAGTACAGTGAAGTACAGTGTCGTACAGTGTCGTACAATGTCGTACAGTGTCGTACAGTACAGTATAGTACAGTGTCGTACAGTGTCGTACAGTGTCGTACAGTGTCGTACAGTGCCGTACAGTGCCGTACAGTGTCGTACAATGTCGTACAGTACAGTGTCGTACAGTGTCGTACAGTGTCGTACAGTGTCGTACAGTGTCATACAGTACAGTGTCGTACAGTACAGTGTCGTACAGTACAGTGTCGTACAGTACAGTGTCGTACAGTACAGTGTCGTACAGTACAGTGTCGTACAGTACAGTGTCGTACAGTACAGTGTCGTACAGTACAGTGTCGTACAGGTGTCGTACAGTGTGTCGTACAGTGTCGTACAGTGTCGTACAGTGTCGTACAGTGTCGTACAGTCAGTACCGTACAGTACCGTACAGTACGTACAGTACAGTACAGTACAGTACAGTACAGTACAGTACAGTACAGTACAGTACAGTACAGTACAGTACAGTACAGTACAGTACAGTACAGTACAGTACAGTACAGTACAGTACAGTACAGTACAGTACAGTACAGTACAGTACAGTACAGTACAGTACAGTACAGTACACGTACCGTACCGTACCAGTACCGTACCGTACCGTACCGTACCGTACCGTACCGTACCGTACCGTACAGTACCGTACCGTACCGTACCGTACCGTACCGTACCGTACCGTACCGTACCGTACCGTACCGTACACAGCACAGCACAGCACAGCACAGCACAGCACAGCACAGCACAGCACAGCACAGCACAGCACAGCACAGCACAGCACAGCACAGCACAGCACAGCACAGCACAGCACAGCACAGCACAGCACAGCACAGCACAGCACAGCACAGCACAGCACAGCACAGCACAGTAGAATACAGTACAATATAGTACAATATAGTACAATATAGTACAATATAGTACAGTACGTCACGTTATTTCACATCACAGCACAGCATATTTGTATGCAGTTAATCATAGTTCAACATAATTAATTACAGTTCTGGATAGTCACTTACAACTCAGCCCTTTCAAATCTTGCCATCACAGTTCAGTACATATCAGTACAGGTAAGGAAACTTCAACATAGTTTAAAACCATTAAGCACATTTCAACTAATGCAATGCGTTTGCCAATGGAGTTCAGCACAATATGCACATGTCAGTGATTATTAGAATTACGGTTAGCTCAGCTCGTCTTACTACAAGTCTGTACAATTCACCACAGTTCAGTGCAATCAAATACAATTCAACAGTGTTCAACAGAGTTAAGTATAGCTCAAACTACGAGTAGAAAATTAATCCCGACTGAATCATACGAAGAACGTATATCGGAGTGTTACGGCCAATAACAATATTTACTGTCCAAAGAATTTGTATTGCTATCAGAGCTAGGCATACCTTAAGATATATGGGATAACATACTGTATACACAAACATATCACAGACCACAGCATTCGAGCCACAAAACATTGCTGCCAATATTGCATAACTACATTGTAGAACGCAATGGCTCAGAGGTAGAGCTTCGGACTCTCGACTACGAGAACCCGGGTTCGAATCCTGTACTGCGGTGTTAAAACCTTATAGGCAGGTTTTTCAACTCTACAATGCTCCACTTCACTCAGCCGTATAAATGAGTACCTGGCTATAGACAG
Organism: Ridgeia piscesae; assembly: GCA_025642075.2. NCBI lineage: Eukaryota > Metazoa > Annelida > Polychaeta > Sabellida > Siboglinidae > Ridgeia > Ridgeia piscesae. The sequence goes on along the minus strand of JAODUO010000206.1, from coordinate 13,403 downwards.
TGGTGGATATGTGTACGAGCAGCCTTCGCGCATTAATTGTAGCATATGGCTGGATGCTTCCCAGAGAGGCCGAGCTGGTGTCTGAGTGAACAGGTCTGTCAGGGAAGTAAAGTGTAAAGCGCTTTGAATTGGCTGACTGAATTCTGAATTGACTGACTGAATTCTGACGGCGTATGGTGCGTGGTGCTCTGTACCTGTCTCTCCGGTCAAGCCGTCTGCTGATAACTTCCGGTCTGACTGGGTGGGTGTCGTCTGCCAAAATTGTCTGTACTTTGTCCAATAGGGCGTGCAAGTCTCGCGCGCGAAAACGAGGCTGGGGGCAGTTGGGGGCAGTAGGTCCATATACTCCATGTTAACATGTAGAACTTCGTTTTGTTTTTTGTCGTAATAATCGAACAGTCCCGAAATAGCGTATTTCAGTTATCTTTTCCGAAGGATTATTACAAGCAGAAGCAGTGGAACACTTTGCCGGTGACAATGATCACGGAAATCATGAATTTTAATCGATTATTATGGTGGTTGCCATGGCAATAGCGGCAAGTACTTGTGTTTGGCGATCTTGACTAATAATGAAGAGTGTCAGTTTTCGCGCAGTACAACCTGTTTGGGCAAAACGTATACATGTGTTATGATTATGTGCATTTAGACAACTTGTCAGATATAAGTGCTTATCGAAACCACAACGTACAGCAATATAAAACGCAAATCCCGTAAAAGACACATACAGCCTAGCATCGTGTCGATTATCTGCACTACGTAAATCGCTATGTGTCTATGATAGTGTGGTAAACTCAATATTAAATCGGACATTTAAGATAAGAAACGTATAACACAAGATATTTAGGAACTGATTTTCCTAGTATTCATCAGTCGAAAGCTACAACTGTCATCCATCGTTAGAATATTATTATTGTGTCCAGTCCCCAATTAGTCTCGCTTAGTCCCCAATAAGCTCCAGTCGCGCGGAGTCACGCCATGTATCGTGACCCACTTACAGGCCCTATACACGTCGTTCCTGTGTGGATATAAAGTGATCTGTTCCCTCCCTACATCCCCATTCCACGTAAATGTCTCTAGCCTATTCCACAGCCGATATTGCCACTCCAGCACATTGTACACTGCTGATATTGCCACTCCAGCACATTGCACACTGCTGATATATTGCCACTCCAGCACATTGCACACTGATGATATTGCCACTCCAACACATTGCACACTGATGATATTACCACTCCAGCACATTGCACACTGATGATATTGCCACTCCAGCACATTGCACACTGATGATATTACCACTCCAGCACATTGCACACTGATTATATTGCCACTCCAGCACATTGCATACTGCTGATATTTCCACTCCAGCACATTGCACACTGCTGATATTACCACTCCAGCACATTGCACACTGATTATATTGCCACTCCAGCACATTGCACACTGCTGATATTGCCATTCCAGCACATTGCACACTGATGATATTGCCACTCCAGCACATTGTACACTGATGATATTACCACTCCAGCACATTGCTCCAAGTAAAGCACATTTTCTCAATTGAAATGTAAAACATTTGCAGCATTTTTGCGCATGTTTTCGTAACATATACAATCGAATATCCAGTTTCTTCGTCATTGCTTCGGTGTTTGGCTTCCACGAAAGTTTGTCGAGTACACCAGCCAGACGCTTGTGCTCCTCCATATAGTTCACTACTTCTTCTTTGAAGACCAAGACACTGTATACATTACCTTCACATTAAATAGCATCTATAACTACTACAATGACAAGAAAGAACACACGTTTGGTCATTATACCACACACTACTGTAGTAAACCTCCTGTCGCAGTTTGGCTGTGCAGTATGATTTGGTTACCAAAGACAGGTTTTGTTCTGTCGCAAATGTGACGTTCTTACATCATTTAATAATTAATAACTATTTACATCGAAGGCCATTGATATAATGGCAATTTGTAACTTATGCATGCTCAATGAAATATATTGATACATATTTTAGTGATAGGGATCTTAAGGTAACGAGTAAGGTTTATATTGATTGAATTAAGGTTTATGACATTTGTTGTGTATAGAGTGTTTAATATTATAATTAAAATTCATTTTCCTTTGTGTTCCACTCCGAGATAAATGGAACATATATAGCAAACCAAAACGTAAACATGTTTGTAATAATAAAATTTTATATTAAAATGTAAGTAAGGTTCTTACACAGAGCGGTGTACAACCTCGAAGACAGTTTAAAGCGCTTTCTACTTCAACCTTGTCGTATTTCTGATACCGACTCGACTTCTCAGGGAAACATTCAGCCAAGCTATAGTTATAACGCAACACGCACAATACGTTTACACATATCCCTCTCATTGCGTAGCTACGTGGTCGGTTACATTGCAGGGCAGAGTAAACTGAGACAACGTCGAGTGAACGAAATTGTCCCAGCTTCAAAGTGGCAGCATGGGAATGTAAAGTATACCTCGATGTCTGACATTCTAACCACCCTGCCACTGCGCCTCACTGCAATACCTCGCGTTCCCTTATCTCCCCATGTCTTCCCAACGCGAGAATGATCGACCTGCTTCACCCTCCCAGACCTGTGACGTCTCCCAGTCGGCTTCATACGGTCACGTGGTCAATATTCTAAATATAGCGCGGCGACGACTGTTTCAAAACTACACCAAGCGACCCGAAATCCCCAATTTTGCGCCACGCCCGTCGCGGACACTTGGGACCGGACTGACCGGGCCCCTGGTCATCCATTAGACCCCGCAGACGCGACTGACCGATACATCACGGTCAGCGGCCAGGGCGGTCAGCCTAGAGTCTGGCGAGTCGGGAGCTTCTCTGGCCATTTATCGTCGGCTCGCCGACTTCCTGACATTTCCTCTAATGTCTTTTGTTAGTCGAAACAGCTGCGACTGTTTGGCTAGACGGATCACTTACTGGAAGCCGTGTGTCGACGTAATTAATGGGGTCCACTAATTACTTTACCTATATGCCGGGAATGCGGTTGGAAAAGTTAACTAACACGTCACAAATATTACTACTTCCGGTTATCGTGACGCCGAGATGGCTACATCGCGTCGTACATTTTACGTTTCACTAACGAGATGTTCCGCTCGTTTCACTTAATAAACGCGCATGAACGGAAGTATGCCGAATCGGCTGTACTTCGGTCTAGTTGTTGTCTTCGTCGCTATTGTTACCATGGAAACCATGAAAACGGCAGCGCCCCATTTCATACAACGGCTCCAGGAAATCCCAGTAATTACCAGTTCGACCAATCAGCAGCAGTATATTTTCTACTGTTGTCTTCCCGGACGTAACATGTGTCGTCAGCTACGATTGGTCCACACCCAAACAAGCATAACATGAATGGTAAAAAGATGATTTGAACGTATAACGGGCTCAACCATACTTTATGAAATACTGCTATGAAAGTTTTCGGAAAACTATTAAATCATTTCAGCATGGCCGAACAAAACATTTCGTTAATTCTTTGGATTTGAATTGTACAAAAGTAGGCCTACGCACGTTGAATTAGTTTATCTTGAAAAGCGTTTATTCACCTTACATTAACATACATTGTTTTCTAATCTACACACTTTAACTGCAGAATCTACAGATGTGAACATAAGCAAAGATGTTTTATTGTAGCGTTGACATTTTCATGGCGTTAAATAATATCCGGGTGATGTATTTGATAGCAACGCAAATGACGTCACTTCCGTGCGTCATAATCCAATACAATGATGTAAACAAACATAATATTTAAATTTATCGGATGGAATTTTAAGCAACTCATCACACTAATCACCACAGGAAAGTTGACGGACAGGACAGCCCATGGTATGTATACTATAAATGCTTTGATTTTGCTACGCATTGATGATTTTACATTATTCTCTCATGAGCAGAAACGTCACCAGATATTATTTAACGTCCCGATAAATGTAAGCGCGACATCGCGACAAGTTTCATGACATTCGGAGTCACATAGTGTGTCCCATAAATGAAATCATCATCGTTTTGGACTGGAAGACACTGAACTATCGCGCTTACATTTATCCCGCCATTACGTGTTAACTGTGTGATATTGCGTAAGGTATTGTATTTGGCGCCAGTATATTATATAGATCAGATGGTGATCAATAGTATACAGTAGTTTTATTTAGTAATACAGTTTGTAAATGGGCGATACCGTCTGAATCGGCCTTATGGTTTTTCCTGTAACACTATTAGTATATAAGTCCGTGTAATATGCTATAAATGCAAGCGATTCAACGCAATACGGCAAGCGTGGTACAACGAACGACTAACAAGACTATTTAAAGCATTTTAACAAGTGCAGGGAATAAAGCATTGCATTTAATATGTTACACAAACCTTTCTTTCATTTGTTAGTTTAGTAGACGTGTCTCCAATTGAACATATCATATTTAGAAAGGAATTCAAATTTCTTGTGAGGTAATCATGTTAAAGACTCCACTTAGGCGTTCACTGTAGATTCCTTCCGAGAGTGGTATCCATTTGAGCATAAATAACACAGTGGAGACAGCGTTACAAGCTTGTGTGATTAGTGACGAGAATGCAATGCAAGAACAGGGAAGAACAATTATTATATCCAGAAAACCAACACTCAATATTTAGAAATAATGCATGTCTGCATTTCGTATTAATGTTTGGCAAATTAGTCATCAATTTTTTTCAATAATGATGACAATAAAACTCATTAACTTCAAATCCGTGATAATTCTTTCAAGATGAATGCCGACCATAGATATAAACTCTGTGATGCCGACAGACACATTACTTCCATTGTATTTCTTCTCGGCCACAACTGGGAGGTAAACGTCACAACATTGTATTCAGTATATGTTATACCAGGCAAAGACAATTAGCTTGGAGTGTTAAGATATTTTGTCAACTTTGCAATCCGGATAGCTTTAATCTTGACTCGATTTCGAACGGCGTTTTACAATACAATACAATACAATACAATACAATACAATACAATACAATACAATACAATACAATACAATACAATACAATACAATACAATACAATACAATGCAATGCAATGCAATGCAATGCAATGCAACGCAACGCAACGCAACGCAACGCAACGCAACGCAACGCAACGCAACGCAACGCAACGCAACGCAACGCAACGCAACGCAACGCAACGCAACGCAACGCAACGCAACGCAACGCAACGCAACGCAACGCAACGCAACGCAACGCAACGCAACGCAACGCAACGCAACGCAACGCAACGCAACGCAACGCAACGCAACGCAACGCAACGCAACGCAACGCAACGCAACGCAACGCAACGCAACGCAACGCAACGCAACGCAACGCAACGCAACGCAACGCAACGCAACGCAACGCAACGCAATACGATAACTGTTGTTGTCCCGGAATGGAAATTCGTTTGCAGCATACATAAAATAGTTGATAAATACATAAATTAAGTAGTAAAAATACAAATTATTACATAATTAAAACAGTTTCAAAATTTCAATCATGATTACAAATATTGCCTAATTTATATTATAATTATAATTGTGGTTGTCGCATCACAAATAATAAATACAGCACTAAAATACATAAAAGTACAATACTAAATAGCAAAAAATCAATCAAAAAACAATCAGAGAATTTGTCGTTGAAAATCCGAAACAGACGACGAAGAATGAACGCACGCAACAATCGCTATGTTTGAAATGCAGGCAGCTAAATTGTTTAGAACGAAGGGCAGAATGGATGTATCGAACGCTAGAATAGTAGTTGTTGTCCCGGAATGGAAATTCGTTTGCAGCATACATAAAATAATTGATAAATAGATAAATTAAGTGGTAAAAATATTTATTACAAAAAGTCAAGTTCTTATATAGCGCAGTATCCAGTCCTCAGAATCGTTCAAAGCGCATTACACTTTACTTCCCTGACAGACCTGTTCACTCAGACACCATCTCGGCTTCTCTGGGAAGTATCCAGCTATATGCTACAATTAATGCGCGAAGGCGGCTCGTACATATACCAACCACTGTCTATAGCCAGGTACTTATTTATACAGCTGAATGAACTTGACCAATGTAGAGTGAACAAACTTGTCCAAGGTTTTAACACCGCAGGACAGGATTCGAACCAGGGTTCTTGTAGTCGAGAGTCTGAAGCCCTACCTAGATAAGAAAAGATAAAGAAAAACTTATTATGTGGCAACTTTACAGTTGGATTGTACATGCACATTCATACTAAAATCAATAATTCCATACAATATCATATTAATGTACAATGTTAGCATATCCTGTTAAAAATTAAAATCATCATTGGAAACCTATGTAATAAATTAAAAGCATATACATTAAAATATACTTTACATAAACATTGTCATAAAATTAAAATCAATAAAAAGTTAAATCAAATTAAATTGTCTGTTAAAATACATGTACATTACTAGCCTATCTGAAAATGCTCTAAACACCGCGGAATTAAGGATCTTTTGTAGCGATTAGTGTTTGCCCTTGGTAACTTGTTACACAACCTCAAGGCATATGGCACACTTCGACCATTTGATACTAACGCATTCAGTTTGTGATCCCTACTCTTCATTTTAGCGAAATACACTCTACACAATTCATCGCGCCTACACAATTCATCGCCATTGCGCTATACGATGTTTACAAGACGCTGTAGATTATTCTTGTCTTTCTGACGGACGCTCAGACGTGTCGCCTGCCGCGGAATGCATATTATATTGCGATATCATCAGAAACACGTTGCTCACGGTCGTTCAACACATCAACTGTCATGTTAATCCAGAATAAATTCCTCGACAATTACGTTCTATCGTTGCAAACAACCGGCCCGTGCGACATTCAATGACGGCATTCACACAAACGACCGATTCGTCTTTGGATCGTCGGAGAGACGCCAGTCTGCAGTAATCGGGTCGTATACGACAGCTGTGTCGTCGCGACGATTTACATAGGAAACGAGCTGCGTTTATCTCGAGAAAAACGTCAAATCACGGCGACAATGGCGCGCACACAACAGACTGTTGAAACGTGACAACGTCATCGTACGCTGGCCCGGGTTTTTAATGGACGTCGACAGATCAGACCCGCATTAAATTGCAATCCGATGCCGATTTGCATGCGTTTGCATAAACTTGAGATGCATCAAAGATCGACAGTTGTTCGCCGCCGCTTTGTGCCGCTCAGGAAATGACGTCATCGTCGCTAATCGGGAACCGGGAAGCTGCGCTAGCTGACGGAATTGGTTTGCGTTTAGAGCAGATGCGATCAGTTGTCACCAACACGCGTACAGTGACAAATGTGACAATTGGCCGATGCACGTAGGTAGTGTGGCGGTGAAGTAAACATTTAAACTAGTTACGTTAACCATATAAATAATGTTCTATGTTATATATTAGTTTGAAACCGATACTGCAAGTTATACCATGCATAGACAATTATAAGACATATACCAGCGTATGAATATATACAATGTGTACATACAATATACGACGGTATCGTGCCAAATCCCTCGCATTGTAAAATTACCTCTCATATATCCCACAGCGCATGCGTCATGTTAATAATATCACCCATTATCATTTGTATTAGAGAGACGCAGCAAAAGTTGTGATAAGTATTACGACAACAGGTAATTTAATGACACAATCAAAAGCCACAAAGAACCACGTGATATGCTGTTTTTTATGATAGTGCAATAACGTGATATGTAATTTAGCGAACGGAATAATTTCGCATGATAGCGTTTCTCTCTCATTATACTCCAAGTAGTGCATATTGGGACGACTTAAATCCATCCTCTCGACAAACGTCCATTTTACTTTCACCGGAAATGTATTAATAATCCGACCAATAGTAATGCTATCACCATAAAAATGATCGTTCTTGATTCATCCACCGCTTATCGAATTCCACAGAAATGTCATTCAGGAATGACAACGATTATTACTGATTGGCGTGGACACTTCGTAGTAGACGATGATGAAACGGGCTATTTAGCGTCGTAAATAACGCGCGCATCCGAATCGGCCGAGATTTACGCTAACAATCCACGTGCATCTGATATGGGAATAAACACACGCGACTGCTACAAGATTAAAACTTAATAACGACGACCGACACAGACGGGAAGAAGGTTGTATCATTAGATCGCATCGCTGTAACCACCAGTCGTTACGGGACCGCGCGGATTACGCGCACTGCTCCCGCTAATGACGCGACATCTGGAAACGGCGCGTGCACTTTGGAGCGGTATGGTTGAGCGCCGTATCGGGGTGGTATCGAGAGATCTGCATGATCTACTACGTAACCGTGAGCCGTCCGTTGATGGCCGGCAGTCAGGCGGGCTAATCTACGCGTTTCCGGCTGGCTAATGCCTGTAGCTTCGCCACAATTTAAACAGCGGGTTTAGTATTGTATATATAACGGCTCGATGTGTAGTTAATTTAGTTTGGCGGCGGGTAAAATCAGTGATTGGTTAATAAGGCAAATCGGTTAGGATAGAATTAACATAACAGATATAAGCAGTTTGTATCTAAATCGTTTGAACATGACACGAAATAGGTGAAAATCTGGTCGGGCAGGAATATGTTTAGGGTTCCGCAGACTGTTTTAAATGTGGGCCAATTTTTGCCCAGTCCAAATCTGTGAATTGTAGCACAATCTCTATTTCTACATAGGGATACCTGTGTAAAGAGTACTTCCTTGCAATATGAAAAATGATTGTAAAACTAGGCCTATGTGTTGAAATATATTAGTAAGAATTAATTGGTAGCCTATGTATTAAAACAAATAATAATCATATATTCATATATATATATATATATATATATATATATAATATATATATATATATATATATATATATATATATATATATAAAATTGAAAATAATAACACGTGCTGTAATATATAATTAGGCAATGTTTACAGACTGTTTATGTACAAGCAATACATAAACTTTGATAACACGACAAACAAATTAACAAACACACGAATAATTAAACTAATAAAACAAACATCCGTAATAACAAGGCACCTTTTATATCTGTTGTAAACGGTTGTGAAAGCAAAACATCCACTGATTGTGATGACATCGATTTTAGACTCATTAAAAGTGTAATTTCATCTATCATAAACGTAATAACACATACATTTAACTTATCTTTCCGAACTGGAACGTTTCTCGAAAAAAATTGAAAATCGCCATGGTCATTTTTTTAAATCGGGGAAGAAAACTTATTTCAGTACCTATAGATTTATTCAGGGGCAAATGTCCACTACACGTGCATGCAATTGTAAAAGTAATATCTGAGATTACAATTTTTTTCAATAAACGAAAGCACTCTATTGGTGCATTTATCGACCTACGAAAGGTTTATGACACAATAGACCACCAACCATTATGTAAGAAACTGGAATGCTATGGTATTCGTGGAGTTGCGTATCAATTGATAAGAAGTTATTTGTCAAACAGAACACAATATCTTAGTTACGAAGGACATAAATCTTAACTTTACCGCTACTGTGTGGTGTTCCTCAAGGTGTTTTAGGTCCGCTATTGTTTACAATATATGTCAATGATATGTGTAATGTGTCGAAGCTACTGAAGTTTGTTTTCTTCGCTGACGACACAAATATATTTCATTATCATAGTCACTTGCCAGATTTAGTAAGTGAAATAAATACGGAGCTTAATAAGATGTACAAGTCGTTTTGCGTTAAAACAAACTGTCATTAAATATTGCTAATTATATATTATTTGGCAGATATAACCATCAATATACAGAGAGTTCAAGGCACTCAATTTCTTGGTGTCTTAATTGATGAATCGTTAAATTGGAAGAACACATTACAATGCTAAAATCCAAGTTACCGTAAGCAGCATCTATTATATATGTAATTAGTCATTGTGTGGACCATTCCAGCATGCGTACTTTAATCATTGTTTTTGCCTCAATTGATGTATTGTTCTGAAATATGTGGAAACACATATGTGACAAACTTACAATGTATTGCATTTATACAGAAAAGAGTGATTAGATTTATCCACGGTGCCAATCGATTGGATAATACAAATAATTTGTGATATAGTTATCGCATTCTAAAATCCAATGATATACTTGAACTAAAACTATTTTATTTATGTATGATGCCTATCACAATGTTTTATCAAACGATCTTCAATAGTTGTTAATAAAGCTATCATACACTGCACGCAGAACACATCAATTTATGAGAGACAATTATATGAGAGCCATGTATACACCTGTATTCGGCGTGAAATTGTGAAACTCGCTAAATACATAGCTTGTTAGCATAACATGAAAATATGCATTTAAACATCATTACGTTAATATACTCTTAAGTAAATATCTTATGTAAACATAGAAATATATCGATATCACGGCAAGCGAATCTTTGTTATGTGTACGTGTTTATTCTTAGTATAAATGTATGATTGTAATTATTATTTATATGGCCACTAATTAATTTTTTCACATTTTCACACGGGAAGATTCTTATAAGTGTATAATATCTATTCATGATTGTATATCATATCACGTGACTTATTATTTATTTGACTTGTTTTGTTTGTTTTTTATGCTGTATGTTTTGAAATAAATTGATTGAACTTGAAACGTTTACCGGCTTAAATGCTATGTTTATGTACAAGCAGTGCAGAAACTTTGATGACACGACAAACACACCGAATAATCAAATTAACAAAACAAACACCTGTAATAACAAAGAACCATAGAAATATTATTATTATTATTATTTTATGTGTATATATATATATATATATATATATAATATTATATAAATTATATATATATACATATACATATAAAATACATTACATATACATTACATATACATATACATATACATATACATATACATATACATATACATATACATATACATATACATATACATATACATATACATATACATATACATATACATATACATATACATCTTCCAAGTTCACGAGAATCGTGTTGTTGCGCACAGTCACCAAATCGAATTAATAATATTCTCCGGCTTCGACGCGCGTAACATTAATTCGCGCTAAACGCGTCGTTCAGAGACAGCAAGAGCGGAACCGATCGATTGAACGGCCGCGAATACATGGTACATACGGACACATTCACCCAAACACGCCCAAGACACGAGCTCGCAGAAAACAACAATGCCACGAAGACTGAGCTCTCGGAGGCCATCAGGTCTTAACGACTTCGTGTTCGTTTTCTCATACATGTACCACGGGTATTGAGCTGGGCGCTGTGTGGCAGCGTCTTTAACGGCTCAGTAAATATGTGTTTATGGTCGGGTGGCATTGGGTAATAAATATCGCCTGCTATGCGTCCGTTTCCAGGAGCGACCCGTGCTAACGCGCGAGCTATTTGTAATAAGTGGTCGCGAACGTAAGACATCTTACAGGTCGCTTGCATGTGCGCTCGGTGTTTCGTTATATACAGTGTAGTGTGTGCGTTGTGCGCATGCGTTTGTATGTTGTATGTGTCGGTGGGCAGAATCTCCTCTTTACAACGTCCTCTTCCTATACTAGAGCAAACAGCCCAATTAAGATTGAACCACATCGCTTTTACATGCTTTAGTTATAATACTAGATAAAAACGCGTAGTTCCATTGTTGTTGCGAATGTGATATTCGCATGGTTCAGTGCATATGGCTCCTGTCCGTATGTCGCTAGGTAGGTGACTAGGCGTTTTATTTCGGAATTGCATAGTGCAATAGATAATGGAATATAAAGCATATATAATCTTTAGGGTATCAAAGGCAAAGGAAGACACCAGGAAGTACAAGTACAAGTACAAGTACAAGTACAAGTACAAGTACAAGTACAAGTACAAGTACAAGTACAAGTACAAGTACAAGTACAAGTACAAGTACAAGTACAAGTACAAGTACAAGTACAAGTACAAGTACAAGTACAAGTAGTTACAGGCAGAGTATACTTCAATGCGAAGATAATTAAGTAATTCTACATCGAGCTACACGTCAGAGTGCCACAATTCACATCGACCCGAAGAAGTGTCCGCGAGATGACACCGTGGGACGTGGAAGTGGAAGCAGCGCTACGAGATATGAAATGTGAGACATAGTTAGTGCACCAGGTAAAGCGCATATAAACACAGATACCTTAAATGGATACCCCAGTTAGTGAGAGATTCACATCATTTACTTACATCTATATAAAATATTGACTGTGCATAATAATTATGCACAAAGATCGTTAATAAACAATTAGTTATAGTATAATTGTACCAGAAACACACCATGTTGGATTCAGGGCGCTGGCATCATGAGACTTATGCGCCGTTGACGTAAATCGCTTATGTCACTGGCGCATGCACGTTCGAACATCCTGTGTCTATCCAATGGTATTTGATGTATCTAGTACGTCGCGGATTGTTTACGTCACAATCACAATTATTAGCCAAGATTCCGCCAATTCTTGCCTTTTTCAATAATGCGCTAGTGACGTCAACAATTTGGCTTACGTCACTGGCGCATAAGTCTCAAAATGGCAGCGCCCAGAATCTAAGATAGCATGTTTTTGATACCATTAAACTATGACTAATTGTTTATTAACGATCTTTGTGCACAATTACTAGGCACAACCAATATAGTATACATATGTAAGTTAATACTGTGAACCTCTCACTGACTGGAGTATCCCTTTAAAAGCAGGAGAGATTACCAAGCTAAACTCTACACTAAATGTTTATCAGAAATACAAACACCCGCGTCCTGGAGGAAGAAGACAAATATAGTGATAATCGTCAGGAAAAGGGAATGAGATATATCAAGAACTACTTTCCACCATTTCTGTTATTAAATGTTAATAACATACTCATGAATAACCCAACTGAAAGGTTAAAATAGACATCAGACAACAACCAACCACAAGAACAAGCCTGATTAAGAAATAAACCACAACCACTTCATTAACAACTTAAAGCTGCTTCCTCCACTCATTCCCGTAAAAATCGCTTGCTCCTAGCGATTATTAGTAATTTCACAAACAGCCGAAGTATCAAATTCTCCGTAAGATTGGCTTAGTAGGTTTATGCATACATGTTACTTCTTTTTTCTGAAATTAATAAAATAAATATGAACTATTTCGATTTTCGTTTCGAACGGTACCGTTCGAAACTCTGTACGAAACCTAACTATGGAAATGGAGATTTGAGCGGAATACGCTTTAGTCTTCACGAGAACGAGACTTGGGTGGCGAGATTGACCTTCATCCTGTCGAGTTGACTTTGGAACGAGTTTAGGGAAAAAATGATTTTTATATGCCACCAACACGGCAAATTA
>JAODUO010000205.1:617500-619464 GCA_025642075.2 Ridgeia piscesae | reverse complement strand
AAATATACATTATTTTTACATATATATATATACATGTAAATGCAATATTTAAATAAAAATAAAAAATAATGTCATAACTGGCAAATCACGACGGGTGTATAGATCTAGCTCTATGAAAAGTAAAGAAGTTAACAAATATTATGATTGAATAAATTATGTTGTTGTACTATATTGATAAAAGGCGATTTATGCATGGAAGCCTATCCTCATTAAATATTGATAAATTATTTACATATAAGGGCATGGCCATAATATACTTCCAAATACATAAGTGTTTCTATAATAACCGTCCACTTGACTTTATACTGAGCAAATAAGGAGAAACACTATTAGGCCTACACTTGTGATCTATATTTGTTTAGTGTATAAGTGTATACTGAGATAAGTCAGACAACCACTTCCTCTCTGATGTCTATTTTCACTTTTTGACCTGTTTAGCTAGGTGGCCGCACTAGGGAATAATATCTCCTTATTAATACACTGTCGGACTGTCACAGGATTAATAAAAAGCGAGGTGTTTATATATATATATATATATTATATATATATATATATATATATATATATATATATATGCACACACACACACAAAGCATAGATATATTATTATTATTATAGTTGTATGTTGTAGTGTTGTATGTATGTATGTATGTATGTATGTATGTATGTATGTATGTATGTATGTATGTATGTATGTATGTATGTATGTATGTATGTATGTATGTATGTATGTATTTATGTATGTATGTATGTATGTATGTATGTATGTATGTATGTATGTATGTATGTATGTATGTATGTATGTATGTATGTATGTATGTATGTATGTATGTATGTATGTGTGTATATGTGTATATAAGTATGTATGTGTGCATGAACGTTCGCGGGCACGTGCGCGAGCGCGTGTGTGTTTCAATGTCTTCAAGACTAGTACACCTCTTAAAAGAGTAGGCCTACTTTACGGTCTACTTGCAGCGGTTTTACACCAGTTACTTATGCTTCTAAAAAACGGTACCCAGGGCAGCTCTGTCGCCCCCAATTAGCAGCACGCGAGTGAGACAGCCACGCCACCACCCAACCAATAATTAATGTATTTTTAGAACCCCGGCCACGGCGTAGTATTTTACACAAAAGGCGGTGCGATTATACCTCGTTGTGTAATCACGTCTGCCTCCAGCTGGCGCGATGGCCGTGATCGTATAGTGGTTAGTACTTCTCGTTGTGGCCGAGAGAACCCAGGTTCGAATCCTGGTCACGGCAGAGAGCTGTGAAATCTCTCTGTCATGGCAGGTCAGCTTGTTTTTTGTTTTCTTTTTACTTTATTTTAATTTATGTTTTATTATATAATTTTATATTGTTATGTTTGTTTTTTATTTCTATGTTTTTAATACTTTTTATATACCTATATATGTATATACCTATATATGTATGTGCATATACCTGCATTTGCATTTGCATTTGCATTTGCATTTGCATTTGCATTTGCATTTGCATTTGCATTTGCATTTGCATTTGCGTTTGCATTTGCATTTGCATTTGCATTTGCATTTGTCTCTTGGAGAACAATATTTACCACTATTACTCCTTTTACTAAAATACTATAATTTCTAATAAGTACCTGTGTTTTTTTATTCATGTCAATTTCATGATAATAATATATCACCAATTACCAGATCAGACGTCAGTCGAGAACGGACATGAAATGGTGTGAATGGAAATGTAAGTATGCGATTGGACCTCGGAACCAGGGAGAACTTTCACTTAGACTGTCTCCTAGTTAACGTGTAGACAACAAAATTGCAATGACATAAGTCACAGCTGTGGTCGGACGTGAACAAAGCTATGGTCAAGAAGCGTGGACACTTACATTGGTGTCGACGACTTCGACGGACACATTGCGAGGTCTGTGCCGGTGGAAGACTGCAAGAAACAGAAGAAGACCATAAGACGAGGACAATTAGATA
>JAODUO010000205.1:592500-610000 GCA_025642075.2 Ridgeia piscesae | reverse complement strand
TCACTAAACCTCGTTGACAAAACAAGTAGACATAAGTTTATCTTATCTGCCCTTGGACCTATCATCTGCTGGCACTTAACCGGAAGTGTCAGGGTATATCACAAGTTAAGGTTAAGAGGTATGTAAGTATATACGCCCTCTATACACATTGGGAACACAATAGGCAGCTACCCACTACACACTTATAAAGTGTCTTCACCACTAGGTAGACACTCATCTTACACAAGTAAATGTATGGGGACGTCCTGGCAGGTCACACTGACCCTAAATGCTGATTATTTTGTCAATAAAACATCGGGTTTTTTCGATGTAATTTTAAATGTCTTCTTTGAGCAGCAACAATTATTATTATATGACTTGGTTGAGCCAATATTTATACAGTTCCGTGCCAAATATTGGGATTCAGATTACGATGCATGCTGTTATTAGATTTCAATGTTTAATTTTTACTAGCATAAACCACATCATTTTATTGTCATTCAACAGAAACTGAACTAAGATACAACGACTGTCGGCTCCTATATAATACCAACTTTCAACAAGTCTTGGTAGGAATTTCCGTGATCCCCACTGTACATATCGTAACTCTATAAAATGTATACTTCTATTGAATGTATGCACAGTTTGGATAAACAACACAACTTGTTTTTCTACTCGACCGTACAGGTACACCATTGACCATACAGGTACACCATTGACCATACAGGTACACCATTGACCGTACAGGTACACCATTGACCGTACAGGTACACCATTGACCGTACAGGTACACCATTGACCGTACAGGTACACCATTGACCATACAGGTACACCACTGACCGTACATGTACATCATTGACCGTACAGGTATACCATTGACCGTACATGTACATCATTGACCGTACAGGTATACCATTGACCGTACAGGTACACCACTGACCGTACATGTACATCATTGACCGTACAGGTACACCATTGACCGTACAGGTACACCACTGACCGTACATGTACATCATTGACCGTACAGGTATACCATTGACCGTACATGTACATCATTGACCGTACAGGTACACCATTGACCGTACATGTACATCATTGACCGTACAGGTATACCATTGACCGTACAGGTACACCATTGACCGTACAGGTACACCACTGACCGTACATGTACATCATTGACCTTACAGGTACACCATTGACCGTACATGTACATCATTGACCGTACAGGTATACCATTGACCGTATAGGTACACCATTGACCGTACAGGTACACCATTGACCGTACAGGTACACCATTGACCGTACAGGTATATCATTGACCGTACAGGTACACCATTGATTTATTATTTATTAATGTGTCCCACTCGTTAACTTTCTTTGTACAATATAAATATTGCAATATGTAAATAGCTCATAAACCTATTTCAAGAAACTGCCATAAAGGTCTGAACTGGTGTGGAGTAAATAACCCGGTGGGGTGGTCTAAGATTCGGCCGGTCCCATACATACGTCACTTCCGGGCTGAGTTTCCTCAAAACGAATTTTTTAAACTAGCGAATAGCAATCATATTGGTAGGCACTTGATGTACTACAAACAGAAATTACGTTAGTAACAACGGAAAATTCTGGCCTGCTATCGATGCGATCCCAGATTCGGCAGCTTTGTGCCGAATCTGGGCCCGGCCGAATCCGGGATCACGACACCGGTTCATGGACAGCCAGCGGACTCTTGCACAGAACAGTGATTTCAACAAGACGCAAATAACATTCGCCCGATGATGACACGAATGTGTAAATTGAAAGAAGTACCTCAACATTACTTGGCGCCACTCATAGCGTTTATCGAGGTTTTAAAGAAAACTTTTCTGATATATGGTATTGCCAATTACCCTATTAAAACTTCTATTTCATTATTGCTGGAACTTTGTTCGCCTGCAACGAATGAGATAATGAACTGTCCCCATTTGAGGTGACCATAAACGGCGGCTCAGTGTCGACACTATCACACAACCATGTCCAGTTAGTAGACAAGTGGTCAGTTAATCAGCGCCTGTCGCGGCATATCAACAGCGACTCCGATACCGTAACCAGGCCACGGTCGTTGGGACGGAGAAACCAGGCACTCGATAACGGAGGGAAATAAGGAGGGAACTAAGGAGGGAAAGCACCGAGTCCGCCTGATTCACCGATTCACCGTTCCTGCGATTAGCGCTATCCTCACGCGCCGGCGGTAGATCATCTAATTACGTGTCGGCGATTATCGTGGCGTTGGCGCGCGCGGTTTATCTTCGGTGGCGCGCGATAATTGACAATTAATCACGATGAAATATGATCACCGCCGAATATCTTCGTACAAGGCAGGGCAGCGCGTGGAAGAGGCGAAGGGTGGCGGCGGAAAATAGCCGGCTCGCGCTGTGTTATTGCACGTTAGATGCGTAAAACGTAAACACGTCGCCACTGGCTTTTTGATGTATGTAAACTGCGTGTCGGGCTGATTGTTGAACGATAAATGTGTATACTTGAAATAAACAAATGATTGACAGATGTATTACGTTTAATAAAATAATCGATATATTATTCGAGTGAATTTGTAAACGTCTATATTTGTCAACACGCAATGACGGAATTGTGCCATTGAATGCCATAACTATGTTACAACTTAATATTTTCCCAACAGTTTAAACTGAATTTATGTGTATTATGACAAACGGTTATTTGTTCCGGCGGAATAAATAGTTAACTAAACCATTTAGATGCGGGTGGTTTATACGCGATCACATACGGTATACAATTTCCAGTTAGTTGCAAAGTCACAAATACGCCGTTCCAAACTGTTTCCATAATATTAAGTATTTTGAAATCTAATAGCTAACATGGTCACCTCCCTATTCGGGTCGCAGTTTCAAAGTGTTCTTAATAGTCATGTTCCCCCGGCTCTGGCCTCTCTCTATTAGTAATGATATTTTTTACTGCAAGTTAAATCGTGTACACATATTATCTTGATCAGCACTGTCGATGGTTCTAAATTAAAACACGTATTGTTCACAAATATACTGATTTATGGTCTTTAAATGCGGGCAAGATATACGTTGTGTCGGCGCTTGAGTTATCGCCTTCCACGCGGAAAAAAATAATTGACCGGACACACGTTCCCATTATAAAGTATGCAATGTAATATATATCATGAATAGTAATATTTCGCATTTTAGGGGACGGATAGCAATCCTAGTCGGCGCCGGTCTTGCGTGCAGACATCTCAGCTCGCGTACGAACACAGGCACGACCGCTGACCAACGGTCGCTTTGTCAGATGTAGGGTCAGATGTCATGCCTATGGGTCAGACTAGTGTTTATTTATCGATTGGCGGTAATGGAAAGATATGTAAACAATCCCACGTTATCTCCACCATCACTGTGACCAACGATTACTTAAGGAAGACAAGTCAGAGTTAGTTATATATTCCGCCTACATACGGGCGATAATTGGTTATTTCTGCGACTTCTCCTAATATGTTGACAACGACGGCAGACAACTGACCCCACGGGATATGGTTATCGTCATGTTTCGTCCCACAAATTCGGCATGGTACTGACGAAGGGTTATATCAAAGCGCCCTCTTGCGGTAGCTTCGGTGTTCAAGATGGCGCCGCAACCGCAAGGTCTGAATCATTGCAGTGTCTTTCTATATCCCTATAAAGGACACCAACGAATTGAGACATTACTGTATTTGCGGGTTAATTTAGACATGACTGAAAACTACTTTGCGAAGACGGCGCGTTTAGAGAACAGGTCGGCTGGAGTAAGGTCCGAGGCGGGGACACGCGGGATCTGGTCACTGCACTTAACCGCGATGTCAACCACAGTCTGGAGGGGTACAGCATCGTGTTTCACGCGTCACTTCGACTAGATTAGAGTAACTAGTTCTTGGAATCGGTGGCTTTGTATTCACGGTGGACTAACACAACAGAATGTGTGCATTACGCCACGGCGCTAACAATTTAATCAAGAAAATAATGTCCTCACGAACGACGACGAAATGAACAACCCTCGTTGAGAAATACCTATACCGCGGTGATGTACCACTTCTGATCTTTCCCCTAACTCCGTCCTCACTGTCGTCCTCCTTGCCTTCATTCCCCTTCGTCCCTCCGTCCTTTTCCACCCCCTTGTCTCTACCTCATCTCACACCTACGCACACACCACACACACACACACACACACACACACACACACACACACACACACACACACACACACACACACACACACACACACATATAATATATAATAAAATATAAACATACATACATACAAACATACATCAACACATAATACAATATATATAATATAATACAAATATACACACACAACACACAACATACACACACAACACACACACACACACACATACACACAACACACACACACACACACAACATACACTAATAATATATATATAATAATATAAAACACACACACACCACACACCAACACACACATACACAACACACACATACACACACACACACACACATACACACACAATACACAAAACAACATACACACACAAACACACACAACACACATACACACAACACACACACACACATACACACACACACGCACGCACGCACGCACGCACGCACGCACGCACGCACGCACGCACACACCACACACACACACACACACACACACACACACACACACACACACACACACACACACACACACACACACACACACACACACACACACACACACACACACACACACACACACACACACACACACACACACACACACACACCCCACACACCCCCACAGAACAGGTCACGACGAGTGCAAATGTCGCCAAATCTACTATGTAGTTTGCTCAGACACTTTACTCGTTTTGATTGACGCCGACGTATCTCTAACTTGGCCCACATTGTTCCCACGCCCGCCGTATCCCTTCAAACAACACACGCCACCTCTGGCAGTGGTTCATCACCCCGTCCGTTCACTTTCTCACTGCAAACACACTCTTGCAGCACGGCGTGGCTGGTTGTTTTTAAGCATTTTTCGAATTCCGTCTCGACTTGACAAATCGCCGTTGAAGTGTACCATTCGCGTTGAGCCGGCGTCGTCCTTTCGGGCTGGGTGGGAACGTCGGTCAAACTCCGAGAATACTTCTTCAGTCGGACTGTGGCGTCGTGCAACCTTACTGATACGACCACCTGCCAAACCGGATGATGCTGTTCAAAAACCGGAAGTTGACGCGATGTTTCAACAGTGGCACAACACTTATAATTGCTATTTAGTTTGCTATGAACGTGGCGTATATCACAACACGGGGGGAAATGACCTAAAGAACTATTTGTCAAAGATCTACATGACTTTTTTTCACTGTAGTGACTGTACTGAATATTCCGTTGGCGCATTTTGCCGCGAACTAAGTGTGCAACAGGTCGTAATTAAAGTTTTGTTACAAAAGCCGGTGGATTCAAACTTCAATCCTCGGTCCTGGTGTTCACATTTGACCGAATTTACATTCTGCTTCCTATTAATAATGTGGTGATGTGATAGATTTCCCCTGAAGTGACATAGGTAATGTTCTAGAAAGTAACATAAATGAAAGCGCTAACCGCAGGCAAGCTCCAACCGTAACACGTAGAATTGTCCGTCCTTAAGTCTAAAATAAACTGTCATGGCGTGTAACGTCGCACAGCGTAGTGTTGACGGAAAATAAATATGGTAAACAAAGGTTGAACACATATACAACTGAAAGAAGTTGTTTCTAAACGCCCTACTGTGGAAAATACAAAAACAGAGGTAGTAAAATGTCCTAGTTATAGATGTCTATGGCAAAGCTGCTCTAAAATGATATACAAATCTGAACGTGATGTCATCGCCACGACAGAAACCATCAGGATAATGAAAGCTCGCGTATCAGAAACGGACCGGAAGACACAGCCCTAGACCACCAGACTAGCGAGCTTTACACAAGACACGGCACAGGACGAACAGCTGTTTTATAGACTCTCGTAATATCATCGTGTGTTGGATATTATTAGCAAAGTATCCACATATTAAATGCAGCCGTAGACGTGAGAAACCACAGTCAGCTTGCGCTGTGATCATCTCGTCTCGACGACCCGTCGCCTCTGATTGACGGAGACTGTTTTTCTTGACTAGATTCGTTCGTGGGTTACGCAACGTAATGTCTGTCAACAACGCCCTACTAGGCTCAGTGGGACATCCGCTAAATAATGTTTACTGTAATGTATATCTTTTTCTCCTTTTTCTCCTCTGTGCTGTGGGTTAAGAGGTCGCTTTTGTTATTCAAATACATTTTCAAGTGTGCTAAGAAAACCCTGCGATAATCCACTGGCCGGAAATTGCATAACAATTAGTCTCCACTCGGGCAGTTAGGGATAAACCGAGTTTTAGGCGTGTAGTTGAGAAACCACAGCCTCCCGGCATACTTAAGGGTGTTTGATGTAGACAAGCCTTCTTGTTGTACCACATTCTTTCAGCCAACTCAACTGTACAACCGTGTACAGCCTCGAGTGTACAACAATCACATCGACAGCAGCACCTGTTCTGTTGTGTCAACTACAAGCAACGAAGATGTCCATTACGCATGCGCGCGTGTTGGATGAATCGTTTCCGGTTTTCTTTGTACCTGTGTACTGTGTTCGCAGTTGTTGTCTATAGATACCTAGGTAGGTCGATAGATGTGTTTATTTTCTCTAATTGTATAACTTGTAGCATTAAACAGTAATAATACACACACATACACACAATACATATATATAATATATATATATATATATATATATATATATATATATATATATAATATAATATAATATAATATAATATACATATACATATACATATACATATACATATACATATACATATACATATACATATACATATACATATACATATACATATACATATACATATACATATAAATATTATTTTAAAAAAAACGTTATGAATACAAATGTTTAAAACGTAGAGTATTATCAATTTAATATTTTTTTTATGTAATACCGTTAAGTTAATGCTAATTTAAAAATACAAAATAGCCAGTATATGATATAGTGCACTCCTAGTAAGACTAATAAAAATTGCTGTCACATAGCCAATTTTGCATGTTTAGTAATTGTCCATGTTCTATAGGAGGTAAAAATGTGTATATTGCACGGACGCTTCGTTAGTCAATTCTGTTTTCCTGTGTATTCTAGATATGTGCATATAATATATATATATATAATATGTCGTCACTATGCTTGTGCTAAGGTACATCAACGTCGTCTCACAACCCAAACTTGTAATCATTTTTGCATTATTACGATTTATCCCGCACAAATGCGTCTAAAACTCCAAGTTTCAGTTCACGACGCGTTCTGGTTAACGGATCTACTGTTAGACACACGCGGATCTACTGTTAGAACAACTTTCGTGAATTTCTCGGGACAATCGCAGAGAACACGAGTGTAAACGATATACACATTTCGTGAATACCTTCGCACATAGACCGACAACCCCTGTAAATCAGTCAGAGGGGCGTTTCTGTTTGCACGAGGACAATCACGATAAAATAACAAGTTCTCTTTGACACACGCAACTAGGATTAGCGGCTATCGTCTGATGGATTAATTAGAAACGAATCCCCTGTATCAGGTGACAATTAGTGGTCAGCCGTGACAGTTCCAGACCTCGAGATTTGTGTAGTATCCTGACTGGACTGCGAACCTAGTTGTTAACCCTTTCTCCACTGCAACGTAACGATCGTGCATCGAATGAAGAACGGTAGGGAATACCGTTAGAGTATTGAAGATGTCGACATTGATAAACTGCACTAATTCCACATTTAAACATATACTTTGACGATGTTTGAGGAGATCAATAAAGCGATACAGGTAAATCGCTAGCTTGCGTGTTACTACTTATCTTTCAAATCAATGCAGTCGAATCAAGTTATCAGATACTGGGTACTCCAGTTTTAACAAAATTGCATAATCCGTGGGAAAAATATGTTACCATAACACATGCCTACTTCTGAATCGAAAGACTCGGCATCTCGTTATTTTGTCACAACATCCGCCCAATTTGTACGGCAAACTTGCGTTTGTAGTTTTTCCGGCTACTTTTTACCCCTGTTTACCCAAGTGTCGTCAGTTGTGACCCGATGGAATGCCAGCATCTCAAGTCGCAGCTGCATCGTCCAAGTTGCTACCCTCCGTCCGTGTCAGGCAATGCCCCGCGGCAGAACAACCTGTCACTCAATCAACCTGTCACTCAAGTTACTGCGCGTATCTGCTCGCCGCACCGTGGCGCTCCTGGCGTGCTGCTGCGTTCAACTGATGACAGACCGTTGTTTCACATCGCGGCTGACACGCGAATAAAGTGGCAGTGACTGCGCGAAGACACGCGCATTTTTTTAACTTAAACAAATAGTTTAGAAATTGAGAAGGGACACATTTGCAACACAATGACATCTCATTGGCACAGGTTTAGATTTCTAGAGGCAAGATGGCAACAATTGCGAGTGTCAATGACAGACGGATCCCTTTCGTACGAATGCAGCTTCCTGTTGGTTTGGGCGGCGAATAGCTAGTATCTTCTATGTTTATTTTCTCTCCAAACAAATGTATGGTTTAACGACAATGCTGTTGCTGGATGGCGATTCATTGTATGAAAATATACAGGTTTTTTTATTAACACCAATCATGATTTTGCGCGGAATGTTTCAGGGAATCAATGACCAATTGTTTGGGTGAATGCATTTTAAAATATTTCTAAAAATCATAATTAGCAACAACAGTTAAGAATATTATACCAGTAGTTTACTATAAAAACTTTATTGAAGACACAACTTTTTCTTTCCATGGAGAATGCCGTTTTCGTTGACGGGCTGACGTCACGAGTTCCTACTTTTACGAGTTAGCCGGTCGCTGGCCTGGGAATACTAATCTAGTTTAATGAACTCATAGATGTTGGCCAATCATTTGTTAGTATTTGTAATTATATGTCGTCAGTTGATTGTACAACTTTCCACAATGTGCGTTGTTTAATGTATATTGTGAGAGATGTATATCCACAGTCCTATAGAATAAAGAGAACAGTAGTTTGCCACGCAAATAATCGTCAAATTTACTTTGTCATTTTAACTTGTAATATAACATTACGTCTAAAGTGCATAATATATATATATATATATATATATATATATATATATATATATATATATATATATATATACAAATATATGATAATATATATATATATATATATATATATATATATATATATATATATATATATCATATTACAATTGTTTTGTTGCTCATGCAAACAAAAGTATAGTTCTGCTTCTGGATCCAATATAATATGAGAAACCCATAATTGAACTGGTACATTCATACACAGGTGTATGTGTCAGTCAGTCAGAGGAACCCGTCTGTTCATAAATGACGTCACGGCTCGGCGCCTGTAATTGGTCTAGAAACTTGCCATAGGTACAACGTCAGCCTACTATCGGGTATTTTACTAGAATCTTCCACTTTGAGACCACATCTCGAGTTAATCACTGATGCGAATCAGCTGACTGTACATGCAGAATGTTCGTTTATAATAACTCTTTAGGTACATTACACGAAAAAAGTTGCTTTGCTACCCTTTAAATTATTTTGAATGTTGAAAACGGTGTACGCTGTCATGTCTACAGTACCGCGCCACTCAGTATAAACGCTGAATACACAACATTGGACACTGACGCGTTATCTGTGTAATGTACGGTTGTCACACCACAGAGTACAATACAATAACAACACTACTGTCTTGCTCAAATACTTGGAAACCCGATCTGGCAACCTCGCCAAAATCATAGCATTCGGCAATCTCACGATCGGTGCACATTGTCGGAGTTGTCAACGGGTAGGCGACTACACATAGGAGTCAAGGCGGGAGACGAGATGGACAAGATAAGTGCTGAAAGCCTCAGATGACAGTGTTATTATGTTTCATGATGACCTCGCGTTAACTGGTAATATACACCAG
Organism: Ridgeia piscesae; assembly: GCA_025642075.2. Lineage (NCBI taxonomy): Eukaryota > Metazoa > Annelida > Polychaeta > Sabellida > Siboglinidae > Ridgeia > Ridgeia piscesae. Next base: position 599,965 of record JAODUO010000205.1, on the reverse strand, counting down.
AGAGTGGAATTAAAATGGGGAAGACGACGAGCTTAACTGCGCGGGAGAATTGTGGAAGGACAGTTAGAGGGATTGGTAGAGGAGTGGGAAAGGAGAGATTTTGAGGGATTGGTAAAGGAGTGGGAAAGGAGAGATTTTGAGGGATTAGTAGGAGTGGGGATAGAGATATTTGGAGGGATTGGAAAGGAGTGGGGAAGGGGGTATTTGAAGGGATTGGTAGAGGAGTGGGAAAGGGGATATTTGAAGGGATTGATAGAGGAGTGGGGAAGGGGATATTTGGAGGGATTGATAGAGGAGTGGGGAAGGGGATATTTGGAGGGATTGATAGAGGAGTGGGGAAAGGGATATTTGGAGGGATTGGTAAGGAGGTTGGCAAAGAGAGCGAGAGACGCGTGAGGGTGGTGGTGACTGGTGGAGATAACAGGACACGAAATGTAAAGATTAATAACCAAAAATAGAGGATCGGGATCAAAGTACATCGTATAATCAAAGTACATCGTACACAGGGAAACCTCACAGACACTATATTTAAGTAGTTGGTGCAGCAACCGAGAACATCATAATTCACAAGCTTGCTTCAATTATGGGAACATAAGCGTAGGAGGTGATTGGAGTCTAGACTGTCGGTCTATAGCCTCTCTTGCGGCGGGGAGCAATCACTGTAAATATGCCTGTTGGCAGTAGTTGCTACAGATGATAGATAGTTGTACACGTTAAAAAATGCAGTATAAACTAGGAAGCCGGCGCGGAGACAGTTACACAGAGAGACTAGGACTAGTGTCGTTGCACCAAACAGGTGGTCGTCGGACTTCGAAGTTGTGTGGTCTACATATGAGCAAGTGTTGTCAACATTGCAATAACTGTAGGTAAACATATATTATTATCAGCAAAAGCAGTGACAATTGATTTATCGATAGAACCGGACAAATACCTGGTTATGGTACACAGCGATGACCACCTCGACCATCACCATCACCATCACCATCGCCATCACCATCACCATCACCATCACCATCACCATCACCACCACCATCACCATCACCATCACTACCATCACTATCACCACCACCACCACCACCACCACCACCACCACCACCACCATCACCATCACCATCACCATCACCATCACCATCACCATCACCATCACCATCACCACCACCACCACCATCACCATCACTACCATCACTATCACCACCACCACCACCACCACCACCACCACCACCACCACCACCACCACCACCACCACCACCACCACCACCACCACACCACCACCACCACCACCACCACCATCACCACCATCACCATCACCACCACCACCACCACCACCACCACCATCACCACCACCACCATCACCATCACCACCACCACCACCACCACCACCACCACCACCACCACCACCACCACCACCATCACCATCACCACCACCACTCACCATCACCATCACCATCACACCATCACATCACCACCACCACCACCACCACCACCACCACCACCACCACCACCACCACCACCACCACCACCACCACCACCATCACCACCATCACCATCACCACCACCACCACCACCACCACCACCACCACCACCACCACCACCACCACCACCACCACCATCCCATCACCACCACCACCACCACCACCACCACCACCACCACCACCACCACCACCACCACCACCACCACCACCACCACCACCACCACCACCACCACCACACCACCATTGTTTTGTGGTTTATGAAGACGCGACATTGTTTGCATTAATAGGTTACCAATTAATAAACACAACACGCTTATGAACGATTTTTTGTCAACACCCGCGGCCGACGATAGATATTTGCTGCTGGCCGGTGCCTAGCTAAAGAAGTTCCGTGTAACAACCAGTGACCAGGTCAACTATGTTTAGAGTAGACAGCTATCTATACACTGTTCACACGCTGTGGTTGTGCACACAGCCGGTAATGTGTTGATAAACTCTGACACACGCCCCGAAAAAGTATTAACACTCAAGGATTTGTGTACATGAATTAAATTGCCGGCTGGTATCGCTCTCTACAACAAAGACGTTCAAACACTAGGCCCCATCTAAGCAAGAGACACGCTGTCATGCCCATGTTTGTGGCGCACTAGTCTGATTACATAAGAATGTTTTTTGCGTGATCATAAAATAACTCGCGACAAACGTATGACAGTGTGGGCCCGAAGTTACGTTTGTTGAAACAAATATGAGAGAAAAATCCGAAGTTGCGCTTTAAAATAAATTTCTCTCTTTAAATGTACCCTTTTTGTTGATAAGTATTAATTTGTTTAAGATAGTAAGCAACACTCGTGTCACACTGTGACTGAATCCAAAATTAATAGGGCGTACAAATGAACTTGATGCATGAGTAACCCTACCACCAGCGTTGAATACGTGCATTATACATGACACGTGCATTATGCATTATGTATGTGTGGGTAATCAAAATAAGTCACTCGATGCTATGAAGTTATTGTTATCGACTTAAGAAAAACTATTTAATATGTGCGATATTGTACACAAAATTATAACAGCACACACTGGAAAACAAATCAGTCGGAACGATTTCCGATAAACGGTATGCATTTTTAGGGGATTTATACACTTTTACATTGCTTACTTTATTCGGCATAAAATGTTCAAATGTGCACTGCGGTGTTTTGTTTGGATTTGTGCCAAAACGCGTCGTGAACATCGCATGTATAAGCTAATGCTAACATCTCTCAAGTGACACAGAACGAGATTCTGTACTTGACATCGACAAGTATAGTTGGTATGTCAAGTGACGATAATCTAATCACAGACAACACAAGTCCGTAGTCAGACACACACTCCTTGATAACTGTGTAACACCGCGACCAATGTCGTCCAAATGTTGGACACCCACGAAGAGTGAACAAGTTAGTTCTACATAGAAGTTAGTTCTAAATAGGTCATGCTACGGTTGTTCAAGATTACCGCAATATGTTCAACGGTTTATAAAAGCAATTCTAGTGGCATATGACAGCAGTGGCCAACGATGAATAGAAATGCAGGTCGTGTGATTGTGTATCTTTCTTCCAGTTATCTATGGGTGATGAAATCGCAACATTCGCTCACCACCGTTCTGTGTAATATGTTTCGTGTCAGACGCAGATGTTTTGGCTGCGCGTTTGTCCTTATCTGCAAGACACCAGCCACGTCAGTTTGACGAGACACTGAGTGGAAACACCAGGCGACGTTTCAGCGGTTTCGTCACCCGAACCTATAAGAATCGGGACGTAAATCAGTCGCGCCGGTTTTGTTTCAATCTTTCGCACCTCGTCAAGAGAACGTGTTGTCAACATTGCAACCTAATGTTTTGTAAACGACGGGGTCGTTTCTCCGTCACTTTGGGGTTGTCTAATAGTCGTTGTAAAGATAGCGAGAATAGGTTAGTTATGTTGTTTGTTTGAATCCAACCAATCGCGCGCACGCATACACGCGTACAAGATAGCAGGCAACAGCGTAGCTTATGCCCGCACCGCTTTGACGCATCCAACGCACAGCACGCACACGCCCCGCACATACACGCACACGCACACGCACACGCACACGCACACGCACACGCACACGCACACGCACACAGCACGCACACGCACACGCACACGCACACGCACACGCACACGCACACGCACACGCACACGCACACGCACACGCACACGCACACGCACACGCACACGCACACGCACACGCACACGCACACGCACACGCACACGCACGCACACGCGCACGACGCACACGCACACGCACAGCGCACACGCACACGCACACGCACACGCACACGCACACGCACACGCACACGCACACGCACACGCACACGCACACGCACACGCACACGCACACGCACACGCACACGCACACGCACACGCACACGCACACCACGCACACGCACACGCACACGCACACGCACACGCACACGCACACGCACACGCACACGCACACGCACACGCACACGCACACGCACACGCACACGCACACGCACACGCACACGCACACGCACACGCACACGCACACGCACACGCACACGCACACGCACACGCACACGCACACGCACACGCACACGCACACGCACACGCACACGCACACGCACACGCACACGCACACGCACACGCACACGCACACGCACACGCACACGCACACGCACACGCACACGCACACGCACACGCACACGCACACGCACACGCACACGCACACGCACACGCACACGCACACGCACACGCACACGCACACGCACACGCACACGCACACGCACACGCACACGCACACGCACACGCACACGCACACGCACGCACCACACGCACACGCACACACACACGCACGCACGCACGCACACACACACACACAACGCACACAAGTTAGCAGTTCATCGACGACGACAATGATGGTGAGGTCAGCGTGACACAACATGACTGCGGAGACTCAATACATATTATAATATCTTCAGAAGAAGTACATTAAGATTATGCACTAAACGCAATCAGTTCTAGATGTTTTAATTGTACGCACAATACTATTGACAACAGAATAAAGATTGATTCATTCAGTAGAACCTCACGGGTTTTAAACAGAATTAACCCTATCATCAATATGACCGTATTACCGCAAATAACTTCCTGTACTTCACTTTTATGGAAATCATTCGTGAAAAAGGTTACGCAGGTTTGACTGTACGTATATTTTTTACTACATAATCTGCGAGGTTTGCACGAGAAACAATGAACCAGATGTGATTGCGGTGTCACACGTCATACAGTGTAACACGGACCGTCGGTCGCAGCTTAATCTGGCCGACGACGACGAAGGCACGTAACGTGATCTGCCGTCCCCGCCGGACAGTGTCGCGTGTCGCGTGTCACGTCCACATGCGCCCTACTCACCACCGACGAGTGTATGATCTCGTATTGTCTCAGCGCTCTCTGTGACGCTATTGTGCTGGTAGCGACATATGGAGTCTGACCACATTTGCATTTTCCATAGGCGACCATTATAACGTTTCCTTCATTTCCTACTAATCTTGAGCAGCTCTGTTATTGACAATTTCACAGCATATTTACCTTCCACAGACAGAAGTTCTGTGAAACATTCGTGAACTTTTAATACCTCAGGCTCCCACAAACTTCTTTCAAACCGTACACCCCTCCATTTCTGCTTGAACCACCCACGGATTGCCTCTGATTACATCACCAAGCAAAATGACAACTGTATTAATACGCCGAAATGCACCGACTGGCAGCTGTCGTAATTTGACAGCTCTGATGCCACGCTGCACGAAAACATCATTTCTAATCACTCCACGCTACATATGTGCTCACAGAAATTCAGACAACCTGCATAATGCTGCTTTTAAATGGTACTCTTAGGTCGCACGGGGAATGGCGGATGAACACCTTATTGTGGTCTTACATCACATATCGTGCAGGAGACGAAGAAGACCCAAAACCCTTGCTGAAAATTACAGCGGCATATACAGTTCAGCCTAGCACTAGGTCACTTCGGTAACACAGTCACCTCGCATTTAAGGCCACCCTGGCACAGTCCGAAATGTTGTACATGACAATAAAGTATAGGAAGTTAATCCCACTATAAAGATTACCTCGCTGTTCGGGTCACTTTGACCCAGTTATTGACGTGGCCGTAATAGGGAGGTTCCACTGTATAGTCAAAGCGAAGTTAAGAAGATCAATGATATAAATAGCATATATATGACATACCTAATTTGACACGTGTGATGAAGACGAACTAAGCTTATTTTAGTATAAAATAATTATTAGCTAAGTTAAAAGGTGGCAACGGAAGTGGCAACGAAAAACGACAGTCAATGTGTACCGAAAGAGTTCACTTTTCTACACATTTACAGGATAACAGATGGAAAAAGCTACGAGAATAAACGTGTACTAACTAGCAGTGTGACTGTGCATATCTGCGCATATCCGATGGGTCAGAGTGACAAGTGACAAGGCCACAAGTGAAAAAACGACTCTGGATAGGCCTCGCTCTGTCTCCGAGATATTTCCAGTGTGTCGATGGCGCGGCGTTAACATGGTTCTTCTTGCTCCATATTTATAGCGTAAACAACTCTCGTCTGTCGTTGTCGGACCATCCTCCCAGCCTCTCCTGTGTGGTAGAAATTGGGCTTCGATATCGCGTCGGGTTCATTCGTCGCCCGGACTCTTTGGCTCAAGACGACGGCGACAGACAAATGCCCATCTTCCTGTGGTTTTGACGTCTCCCCCAGTTCGTTGTCAGTTATGAGCGCCGTCTGATTCTACGTTAACCAGTCGCCGCAGGCTCCAGCCTTCGCCGCTGTCGAGTCGATTCTGTGCCACACTGGAAGTTTTCCAGACGTCAGCGAAGCGCGGCAGGACCGGATATGATGTTGCCTCGGACCCATTTTTAGTTTCGCACTGACGTAGGTGTGGTTGTATTTTATGCATCTAACTTCTCCAGTGTCTCTAAAGAGGAGTTGGTAGGGAATGACGCATTCGATGTGGAAAGTGTTCGGCGATTTAGTTTTCGGATGCCTCAAAATGATTGTGTAACTCGGGCAGAGACAAAAGGACTCGGTACGCGCTGGGTATAAAGGCGTTCCCGTTCACGTGGACTTGGGGTACAACTCAGGCAGGGGAGAGAATTACTTCTTTTTCTCTCTCCATATCGACGCCACACAGTGGTGAGATGTTGTGATGATGATGGGGACTGGCGGCTCCAGTGGAGGGTTATCACGATGGTAATGATGATGATAATTATTACGATGTCGACGCTGATGAAGTAATAATAATAATAATAATAATAATAATAATAATAATAATAATAATAATAATAGTAGTAGTAGTAGTAGTAGTAGTAGTAGTAGTAGTAGTAGTAGTAGTAGTAGTAGTAGTAGTAGAGAGAGAGAGAGAGAGAGAGAGAGTAGAGTAGAGAGTAGTAGTAGTAGTAGTAGTAGTGTCGTCGTCGTCGTCGTCGTCGTCGTCGTCGTCGTCGTCGTCGTCGTCGTGCCGTCGCCGTCGCCGTCGCCGTCGCCGTCGCCGTCGCCGTCGCCGTCGCCGTCGCCGTCGCCGTCGCCGTCGCCGCGCCGTCGCCGCCGCCGCCGCCGCGCCGCGTCGCCGTCGCCGTCGCCGCCGTCGCCGTCGCCGTCGCCGTCGCCGTCGCCGTCGCCGTCGCCGTCGCCGTCGCCGCGCTGCCGCGTCCTGTCGCCGTCGCCGTCGCCGTCGCCGTCGCCGTCGCCGTCGCCGTCGCCGTCGCGCGTCGCCGTCGCCAGTCGCCGTCGCCAGTCGCAGCGTCGCCGTCGCCGTGTCGCCGTCGCGTCGCCGTCGCCGTCGCCGTCGCCGCCGCCGCCGCCGCCGCGCCGCCGCCGCCGTCGCCGTCGCCGTCGCCGTCGCCGTCGCCGTCGCCGCGCTCGCCGTCGCCGTCGCCGTCGCCGTCGCCGTCGCCGC
>JAODUO010000205.1:575000-587500 GCA_025642075.2 Ridgeia piscesae | reverse complement strand
AAACTATGAACGGGACAGTTGGTACATATATAGCATGGCCAGGGGTGATTCGGAGGGGAATCGAAGCGATATAGGGGCAATGCCCCCAAGCCACGTTCATGTATTCAAATCCAACACAAGACAAGCCTACCTTTGCCGGAGTCTGCAGCGTCACCGCGAGCCGTTGCTGCCAGTGTCAGTAAGACAGCACCGGTAAAAGTCCAGATACAAAGCGATGTCATCAGGGCACAGCCGGAACATCGTACAGGCGCCATACTCAACTTCAGTCGGCCTTACATCGGCACCAAGAACCGTGGCCTGAGTGGGAGACGAGATACCAACGCTACACAACTCCACGGGCCCACGCTAGATCTCATGTGTCCGTCAATGCGGCGATAGTCGGCTCGGTTTGGTGGAATGTGGCGGTGGCGGTGGTGGCGGTGGCGGTGGCGGTGGCGAAACTTGATCTGCCCGCGTACGTCGCCGATGCGGTTAAGCACGCACGCACTGTCCGAACGCTCAAGAGGCACTTGTTAATTTCACGGCGCCGCCGGCGCTGCAAACGCCGTGTTTAAGGCACGACGGCTGTCACGTATGTCAATGCGACTTTTGTCGAAAACCGGCGTAATCTAGCGGCTCCGTTTGTACGGATCAGCCCCGTTCGTACGGCACTTATCGCGGCTGGCCTAGCCCGGTGACGGGGGCAGCTGTACAGGCGGCGGGCGACCTGCAGTTGCCACTTTTGTCGCGGCGTGAAAAAATGACATGTTTACAGTAAGACGGACAGATTGCAGCTAATCTACGCCTCTGGCGGTGGCGCATAAAACAACCGTTCGGTCGGTGAAGAAACAGTGCAAGATTGTTAGTTAAACTGATCGGGGTAACTCGTCAATGTAACGATGAGAGAGAACAGGGGTACATGGAAATCAGTTGATCGAATCATTGGTTAATTAGTCGGACAAAATAGAGAAACGACACAAGACGCTCCGTAAGAAAATGCAGCTTGCATGTGCGTGGTAAATAGGTCGAATATATATGGGCAGTAGCATGGCACAACATATTAATAATAACAAAACAGTGTCTCCACGAGACTGTTGATGCATTTGAATACGATCCACACACGTCCGCATTTGAATGCGATCCATAAGCAGTTGTACCTGAATGCGATCCATAAACATTTAATTTGCTAAATTCACAATCAGATGCGAAGCAACGCATAATTATTTTTATTATTGTTATTCCTGTAATTATTAAATACAAATATTAAATAAATTAATACTGTAGGTATTCGTATAAATTACGCTGTTTCTTGAAGCAAAGCAAAACATTAATATAAATCCAACACATATGAAATATCATTTTAGTGTACTTGCAAATATGTTGACATCCGATTGCTATCACGCAGGACTGAGGCCACTAATGGTGCTTACAGATTGGTTGTGTTCGTTTGAGAGCAATGATGTACCCACTGGTTGGACTGTTTGTAGAATAACCAATACAGTCGTACATAAACAAACAACCACTTTGGTCTGGTTCCATGCGTTGTATTAAATCTTTTATATACAGTTTGTGTGTGTGTGTGTGCGCGTGCGCGTGCGGTGCGGTGCGCGTGCGCGTGCGCGTGTGCGCGTGCGCGTGCGCGTGCGCGTGCGCGTGCGGTGCGTGCGTGTGCTGTGCGTGTGCGTGTGCGTGTGCGTGCGTGTGTGCGTGTGCGTGTGCGTGTGCGTGTGCGTGTGCGTGTGCGTGTGCGTGTGCGTGTGCGTGTGCGTGTGCGTGTGCGTGTGCGTGTGCGTGTGCGTGTGCGTGTGCGTGCGTGTCGTGGGGCGTGTGCGTGTGCGTGTGCTGTGCGTATGTGAGTGTGCTGTGTGTTGCGTCTGTGGTGCTGTGTGCGTTGTAGCATTGCGTTGGTGTAGTGTGATTGGTTGATGTGGTGGGGTGTGTGGGTGGTTGGGGCGTGTCGTGTGGTGTGTGTGTGTGTGTGTGGTGTGGTGTGTGTGGTGTGTGTGTGGTGTGGTGTGTGGTGAGTGGTGGGTGGTGTGTGGTGTGTGGTGTGTGTGTGTGGTGTGTGTGTGTGTGGTGGTGGTGTGTGTGTGGTGTGTGTGTGTGTGTGTGTGTGTGTGTGTGTGTGTGGTGTGTGTGTTGTGTGTGGTGGTGTGTGTGTGTGTGTGTGTGTGTTTGTGTGTGTGGTGTGTGTGTGTGTGTGTGGTGTGTGTGTGTGTGTGTGTGTGTGTGTGTGTGTGTTGTGTGGTGTGGTGTGTGTGTGGTGTGTGTGTGTGTGTGTGTGTGTGTGTGTGTGTGTGTGTGTGTGTGTGTGTGTGTGTGTGTGTGTGTGTGTGTTGTTTATTGTGTGTGTTTGTGTGTGTGTGTGTGTGTGTGTGTGTGTGTGTGTGTGTGTGTGTTGTGTGTTGTGTGTGTGTGTGTGTGTGTGTGTGTGTGTGTGTGTGTGTGTGTGTGTGTGTGTGTGTGTGTGTGTGTGTGTGTGTGTGTGTGTGTGTTGTGTGTTTTGTTGTGTTGTGTGTGTGTGTGTGTGTGTGTGTGTGTGTGTGTTGTGTGTGTGTGTGTGTGTGTGTGTGTGTGTGTGTGTGTGTGTGTGTGTGTGTGTGTGTGTGTGTGGTGTGTGTGTTGGTTGTGTGTGTTGTGTGTTGTGTTGTGTGTGTGTGTGGTGCTGTGTGTGTGCGTGTGTTTGTGTGCGTGTCGTTCGTGTCGTGTCGTGTGCGTGTGTGATGCTTCTGCATGTCTTGTGTGTGTTTGTGTGTGTTTGTGCGTCCGCGCGCGCGAGCGTGCGGACGTACTCGTGTTTGCTAGCTCGTGTTGTAGCTTCAATTTTTTGTGTGTGTAGTGTGCGGCATACTAGTGCTGTCTGTGCGTGCGATTTACACCCACACATGCTACCACACGCGGCTCGTGCACATTCGTGCAAAGTCTCTGGACTTCAATTAGAAATCAGAAAGCGCTCGAATTCACAATTCGTCTATACGTGGTCGAATCATTTTTTGCATTATCTCAGTTCGTTGGATTTGTTTTGTGGAACTGGTCGAGATACTGGCTGCTCCCTGGGGACCTCTGTTGCCTCAGTGCAGGCGCCGCGCAGATAAACATGTTGCTGTGTTTGTATTTACGTTTATCTCTGTCCTACTTTTTCTTCATACGCACTTGAAATTGGAAAACACAGTGATTACACTGAGGATGCCGCGATATGATGGCGAATGCAACATGGGCCGGTTGGTTCAGTCCTTGTTATAGATCACATGGAACTCTATGCTGGTTGAATTGTGTTGGCCATTATTGCCTTTATACTATGTTTATTGTTTACCCATGGACGTCTCTCTTTCTTTCTCTCCCCCTCCCTCCCTCCCTCCTCCCTCCTCCCTCCTCTCTCTCTCCTCCTCCTCTCCTCTCTCTCTCTCTCCCTCCCTCCCTCTCCCTCCCTCCCTCCCTCCCTCTCTCCTTCTCTTCCTCCATACCTCCCACCCTTCAATCTCACATTGTTTCTTTATCTAAATGTGTCTCCTCTGCCTCTGGCAGTCTTTCTTTCGCCACCTCATAAATAATCAGCAACAATGTTTCTGTAGATGCCCCACCAGGAAGACCGAAACAACTTGTATCAGACCGTTTAGAAAAACCACGAAAATTCTCACAGCACTCTTTTCTATTCATCAAGCACTGACGTCATTACAACACAACGGTTAGTTGCTCCCTCCCTACCTTCCGCATCTCTCTCCTCCCTCCCTCCCTTCCTCCCTCCCTCCCTCCCTCCCTCCCTCCCTCCCTCACTCACTCACTCACTCACTCACTCACTCCCTCAGTCACTCACTCACGCACTCGCTCCGTCACTCCCTACATCCCTCCTGCCTCTCCTTCCTTTTTTCTCCATCTCTTCCTCCATACCTCCCACCCTTCAATCTCACATTGTTTCTTTATCTAAGTGTGTCTCCTCTGCCTCTGGCAGTCTTTCTTTCGCCACCTCATAAATAATCAGCAACAATGTTTCTGTAGATGTCCCCACCAGGAAGACCGTAAACAACTTGTATCAGACAGCGTTTATTAGTAATATAACAAATCCACAGTAATAATTCTTCACAGCAGCGTCTTTGTCTATTGCATACAAGCACATGACGTCATGTACAACACAACGGTTGAGATTGCTCGCACTCCCTATACGTTTGCATGTTATATTATGACGTAGATACAACAGGAAATACGCAGAAGACAAAACAATCTTGTTTCATAATGAAATCGATACATGCCGTTGAACGCACACACACACGTGAGCTTCGACGCGTACACGTGGCACGTGGTGATACGTCGACACGGGTGTATTAGGGGGTATCAGACCATTGTGTCACCGACTGTAGTTGATACTGTCAGATTCCATAGGTTCACACATGTATCAGTGACATCGTAGTCAGATGTAACGAGGTCAAATCGAGACTGCACAGAGCACGATAAGCTCGACTTAAATGTTTAGCTAACTAAATTTTACATGATAAGTTATCCATGTTAAAATTATCTTGACCATTATTACACATCGCAATACACAAATGTAGCTAAGTAAGTATATTATGTTAAACAAAACTATGCAGCGAATACTGTTAGTATAGCAACCATCTATGTTAAAATCGTGTAACGAACATTTATATAATAATAGACCAGTTCGGTGTAAACATTTGTAAACACCCGCCAATTAACTAAGACACGGGCGCCTGCGAGTCCAGTTGTTCGGCCACTCCTGCGGGGGGTCACTTTGACCAGTCCAGCAAAGCCGCGCCATTTTGTCTGATTTAATCAACGTATTCCGAGGTCAGCGCTTTCTTCACTTCCCACTGCAAAAAGCGGGTGAACGTAAACATGATCCCGGATGTGACGTTATCTCAGTCGCAACCAGATCCCGGTGGAATTTATCTTCATTTTACATATCGGTGAGGGAAAATAATAACTGCCTTGAAAAGTGTTCATGAATTATGACGACAGCGAGCTGCGGTGAGAACCACTGACGGTGTATAGCGCTTACATTTTTCCGGCGTTAGAAACGTTCCGGTTGACGTTTCTGCGCATGCGTGATATATGTAAAATCATCAATGTGCAGCAAAAAGACAAAGCATTTATGGTATAAATATTACGGGTTGTTCGTTAGGATGTATATAACCTCTCAGCAAAGTTATTTGTCGAAAATGAACACGAAGCAAACAAGTTTTGAGGCATATTTTGATAGCAAGCGTAAATCACGTGACTCTAGTGCGCCATAATCCGTGACAGTGATTTATTAAAAAAAACTTGCTCGTGGCATTTATACCGAAAATGCTTTGTTGTTTCGCTGGACATTGATGATTTTACATTTCTTGCGCATGCGCAGAAACGTCAACCGGAACGTTTTAACAGCCGGAAAAATGTAAGCGCGACAACGGCATGGCGTCAAAGGATTAGCCAGGGTTTCTTTAGGACAACGTACGACATCATATTCATATTATGTGCGTTTCGTCATTGTTGTGAGCTCTCGCGGTTGCATGGCTCTCGCGGTGTCCACACGCTAATTGCATTGATTGCGTTGCGCAAGAAAATAATGAAAACAATGTGTTATGTTAATATAATATTTTTTAACGAACTGTGAAATTAGTAAATCGTGTATTTGCAATAATAAAACATAAGCAATGCGCTGGCATTTAGCATATTAAGTGGTAATTAAGTAAGTGAACTTAGTGTATTCAAACTAATGAATGTCAAAGTACGAAGTGGTGTCGTATTTATGGTAAGGTCATGTAAAAATGGTAAGTTTTAACATAGCACGATGTCAGTCCTTAGAGATTGTTCAGAGTGCGTTACACTTGATGTATATGTTCAATTGAACACCATTTTATGTCTTTTGGAAACATTCAATCACGCTGCAAATATTGCGCGAAAACTGTCATATACAAAATATCCACCACTGTCTACAGCCAGGTACTCATTCATACTTCTCAGTAAAATGAAGCAGCATATAATGAACAAACTTGTCCTAGTTACGACAATGCAGTGTATCGTTCGAACCCGGATCTCTTGATTGAGACCCCGATGGTATAGTTTCTGTAAGTTTGCCTCAGTTCCTGTATGATATTATCAACTAAGTCGACTTAAACATTTGACGGGTCACACACACATTTTAATGAACAACATATTAACTGACTGTTATCTGCTTGAGAATATCTGGTCAGTAACTGACAAACAGCTGCAAAATGCCTGGTGCACGGGGACACATTTTATAGGGGTCACGTATGGACATCATTACCACCAGCATAATTACCGCCCGCATGCTTCATAAAATGATCTTCACCTCCCGATTTTGAAACTAGACAGATTACAGTCACATATCTAGATGATATTTAAATGCAGTTCATTAAAACATTTGTGTGCTGTTTGGACGACTAGATATTATGTCTACAACGTCTAACGTATCAGATCTTACGATAAAAGTAACGTAAGATTAGTTAAGGTAGAGTTGCGACAAGTGGCGACCTCTTGCGAATGGCGAGGAACAACGCAGTTGACCCAACCTCGTGTTGCGTTTAACGAGAAATGCTATTATTGAAATGTTTCCGCGGAAATAAAATTGCAAAGCCTAGCAAAACACTGACAGTGCAAGCGACTGCGCGTCATGTCGTAATAAAATGATTGCATATTATCAACATAATATAATCAATTGTTGCATCACACACAACCAGGCAAACGCATAGGTCTAGATATATTCCATTGCCTAGACGTTTTGTGTTGTGACATATCACAAAATAACAAATAAATGAACAGTTAATTGCGTGTACATATGAAGCGCTATGTCACTAGCCCACTAATACAAATGGTTATTCTTTGTAGTACCTTATTAAAGACATGGGCTTATAAAATATAATGTTTCCATAAGTGTTCAATTGAATATAAAGAATATGGCTGAGGGCCATCCAAACAGGCTGTTACGCTATTTGTGGATACCTTTTTGATTCCGCCATACTTCGTCATGCTGGCATGTACATGCATACAAACTAAAATCTGTTTACGCGTGTAATGCATTCATCTATTAACCGTATGCAAATAATTGCACGCATTGCAATGCTGTATTGAATCGTTGTTTACAAATAATATAATTTACGGATGACCCATAAATCGTTCGCAGCAAACGGAATGAAACACACCCAATACAGTCAAATCTAACTGCACCGACACATCGATAGTACGGCCACCTCACAATTAAAGGCAATTGTGAACAGTTCCAAATCATATCGTTGACAGTAGGGATGTGAATCCCGATAGTATGTCCACTTGCCATTCTGCTCCGACGGCGACCATAAAAAGCAGTGGGCAGTAACTCGACCCACCTCGCGGGGCATTCTGGCTGAGCGAATTCGTCCAGCCGACCCTAATCCTTGCTCTCGAACAGTTTCCACGCGAGCACGTTCGACGCCCTAGTGGACATGCGCATCGGGCCGCGCGGGAACTTACTTCCGGCCGGGGCGGTCGGCGAGCATGCGCTGTAGACGGGCCGGCCGCTGTTGTCATTCGGTTCGAAGTGGACGTCCAGGCTCTCGGCGTCGAGTCCTCTCATCGTGTCGAACTGACACTCTCCCGGCTCGTGCAGCTGGATGGTGCTTGAGTCGATGTGGTCGACTTGTCCGAGCCCCTCATTGACCGCCACCTTGTAGAAGTACTTCTCCTTGACCGTGCTGCGGCCACTGCCGCCGTCCGGTTCGTCCGAGGCCGACTGACGGCGCGGCACGTACTGGAAGAAGAAACGCTCGCGGATCGACTTCGGTTTCGTCTTCGTGGAGGACACGGAGCTGTTGCCGGAAGTGCTGGTGTTTCCCGCGCTGCTCGACTTGTTGTCTGCTTCCGGTGTTGTCGTCTGGTCGTCTTCGACGGCGCCGTCGGTGTCTTTGGCGATGTGGTCGTTCTTGGTCAGGAATTTCAGCGAGTTGCTGCGATACGCTTGGCTGGAAAATAAAGACCATTTATATAATATATAAAAATAAAAAGGTTTTGTTATTCCATTCCGCCTTCATTTTGATTATATACAGACAGACAGACAGACAGACAGACAGGCAGACAGACGGACGGACGGACGGACGGACGGACGGACGGACGGACGGACGGACGGACGGACGGACGGACGGACGGACGGACGGACGGACGGACGGACGGACGGACGGACGGACGGACGGACGGACGGACGGACGGACGGACGGACGGACGGACGGACGGACGGACGGACGGACGGACGGACGGACGGACGGACGGACGGACGGACGGACGGACGGACGGACGGACGGACGGACGGACGGACGGACGGACGGACGGACGGACGGACGGACGGACAGACAGACAGACAGACTGTGTGTGTGTGAGTTTCGTGTATGTGCGTGCATACGTACGTACGTACGTACGTACGTGTGTATAGGTAAATAAACGGGTCACTCCCGATAAGTCACAGGCTTCCATGTTAACTTGCCATCGTGGGTTTTTGCCCTGCGTAGCCATTTTGCTACCTACTTGTTCATCGAGCGGCGCCGTCTGGCGGTGATCACGACACACACTGCCACCACGACGATCAAACATATGACCACAATGACGGCGGTGATGGACAGAACCACTGTCTTTGGCCAGGCGCCCTGACCACTGTTCACCGGCGACATCGTCGTCTCGGCTGACTGTAGCGCCTCTCCCGGCAGCTTGATGGTATCGACCGTGATATGATATAACTGGAAAATAAACGACTTAGATTACTAATACAATCAAACGTTGTTTCACGTCAGCTCGTTAATACAGCCACCTTAAAACTAGTCAACTTACGATAGAGCGAATTAGTCTTTCTGGAACAATAGGGTATACAAGTAGTTCGCGTTTCCGTTCGATTTAAAATTAATCTTAACGATACCACCCACACACAACTGGTCCATTCCTGGTTGTGTGTGATATATCGAGCCGGAAGAGGGGGGGCTACCGTGCAGCCCTCGGAAATATACTTTTAATTGGTATCACTAGATCGGAACAAATGCGTAGAAAACGGCTTGCTATATTAACAAGTCAGCAAAATGTCCCACGTATCGTTTTTTTTTGCAAATTAGTGCTGCCATTATTTAAAAATCTATTTTTCAGTATATCTAAGCCAATATTGCAGATAACTGACAAAATAAGATGCATAGACCCATGTTATGAGGGATAGCGACCATAATAAAACTATTGTTGACATGATAACATGTGTCTATTAATATGTTTAATATGCAAATTAGTGCCGCTATGGTGGTCCCAGATTCGACCAGTCCAGGATTCGTCTAAACGCATATCGCGCATGCGCGCGCATGCGCAATGATCGCTTTTATCTGTTCTGACGCGCTCTGACGTAGTGTCAACGGCATACGTCATGCCCGGGCCGAGATTCGACTAAATAACACAACACGTTCGAATGAGTGAAAATGATCACATAAGTTAATCCATTTTTATTTAAGATGTGCGTGATAACAATATTATTTCAATAATTGATGTATTACTAACGGAAACTACGTTAGTAACAAAGGCGAATCCTGGACTGGTCGAATCTGGGACCACCACACCGCCATTATTGAGAAATTTATTTTTCACGTTATCTGGGCCAGTATTGCACATAACTGCACAAATATAGTCTCCAGTTTTCAGGGTCAACGATCATTAAAGGACCACTCCTTTATTAAATATGCATGTCCCTGGCATGCTATGCAATGTCTGCTATGTTAACAAATCAGCAAAATATCCCACGTATCGTTTTTATGCAAATTAGTGCCGCCATTATTGACATATCTACTGATCACTATATCTCAGCTACTATTGCAGATAACTGACAAAATAAGATGCATAGACCCATGTTAGTATGTCGAGTCGAGTGCCTACCGTCTTGAGGCTGTCGACGTCGTTGTAGAGCGCCACCTGGAGGATGTGGGGCGGGATGAAATGGTCACTGCTCGACCTGGCCGCTCTCGGACCGTCCAGACACAACGCACGCAGTCGCTCACGGTCCACCATTCCCAGCACCTTTAGGCTGTACCAGAGGTCAGAGGTCTGACTGACTGACTGACTGACTGACTGACTGACAGACTGACAGACTGACAGACTGACGACTGACTGACTGACTGACTGACGGACGGACGGACGACGACTGACTGACTGACTGACTGACTGACTGACGACTGACTGACTGACTGACTGACTGACTGACTGACTGACTGACTGACTGACTGACTGACTGACTGACTGACTGACTGACTGACTGACTGACTGACTGACTGACTGACGATGACGATGACGATGACGATGACGATGACGAGGTCGATGACGATGACGATGACGATGACGATGACGATGACGATGACGATGACGATGACGATGACGATGACGAGGACGAGGACGAGGACGAAGGAGATGATGATAATATAACATACGATAAAATGATACGATAAGTTTAAGTTGCCTTTGCAAAGGAATTTGTTGTTCACTTCGTGGGAATTCGAATAAAAACCTGATATTCACTAATCATAATGAATTTAATAATTGTCTCTGTCTCATCTCAAGAATTAATGGTTGCTAATTATAAAATAATAACATATATACGCTACTGTTGGCTGCTGTTGAATGCTGTGGATTGTCATAGCTAAATATGTATTTAATAGATCCAAACTAAACAGGTCTCAGCGGTTGTTGAAGTCTGGATCTATAAAACATTAAGACGTAGTTCCAGTAATGGTATAAATCATATGCAGTGTATCGCGAGAGTTGAACGTGTTTTACCCAAAGATGTCGTCGTCGATGAGTTTCGGGAAACCACCGGCAAACCGGAAGTCTTCGGCAGAGACGGTGTCAGAGCGAAGTAGCACGCTGAAATAGCAGAGAAACAGCAGTGCAGTGCAGTGCAGTGCAGTGCAGTGCAGTGGAGTGGAGTGGAGTGCAGTGCAGTGCAGTGCAGTGCAGTGCAGTGCAGTGCAGTGCAGTGGAGTGCAGTGGAGTGCAGTGGAGTGGAGTGCAGTGCAGTGCCGTGCCGTGCCGTGCCGTGCCGTGCCGTGCAGTGCAGTGCAGTGCAGTGCAGTACAGTGCAGTGCAGTCCAGTGCAGTGCAGTGCGTCGGTCGGTCGGTCGGTCGGTCGGTCGGTCGGTCGGTCGGTCGGTCGGTCGGTCGGTCGGTCGGTCGGTCGGTCGGTCGGTCGGTCGGTCGGTCGGTCGGTCGGTCGGTCGGTCGGTCGGTCGGTCGGTCGGTCGGTCGGTCGGTCGGTCGGTCGGTCGGTCGGTCGGTCGGTCGGTCGGTCGGTCGGTCGGTCGGTCGGTCGGTCGGTCGGTCGGTCGGTCGGTCGGTCGGTCGGTCGGTCGGTCGGTCGGTCGGTCGGTCGGTCGGTCGGTCGGTCGGTCGGTCGGTCGGTCGGTCGGTCGGTCGGTCGGTCGGTCGGTCGGTCGGTCGGTCGGTCGGTCGGTCGGTCGGTCGGTCGGTCGGTCGGTCGGTCGGTCGGTCGAATAAACGAATCAACAAATAAACGAATCAACAAATAAACGAATCAACAAATAAACGAATCAACAAATCAACAAATCAAACACAAAAATTAAATTAATTAACCAATCAATCCGTCATGTAATCAGCAACCATTTTTCAGTGACACTTTGTTCCTTTATAAACAGGTGAATTCAATATTGTGTTTCCTATAACAAGCGTAATATATATATATATATATATATATATATATATATATATATATATATATATATATATATATATATATATAATAGTATGGCGACTGGGGGTAGGTGAGCACGGAGCGGTGTCCCAGTCTTCCTACGTGTGCCGTCAGTCCTCGGTGTGTTTAGTTCCTCACCTCGACTCGACGCCAGCCACGTCGCGACAGCACCGCCCCGGCCTCTGCACGCAGTAGTCGTTGACGGCCTGGGCAGCGAGAGACAACACGTCCTGTTCGTGGACTCGGACCTGTCGATGAGAGATTGATATTGGACACCGTGGTCAATGGATCAAAGGTTTATCGGTAAATGGACCAGATCAACTTGCAACGTGTTCGGTTGTGACCAGGTCTCCACGTCTCACCCGTTCTATGCCGCTTATAAAGTCTCTGCATTGGCCTCGTGTCCGACATCGTATCACCTTTACGATTTGTATCATTACTTACCAGGCACTTTCCTGTAAGTAGCCGTCGTATTTACATTCATTGTAAGAAAACCTCTCCTGCTTCGATCATCTGGTTCCGATTGGCCTTTTGTCACTGAAGTCAATATCAATAATGGGACACAGGATTTCGCTGTAGCTGTAGACTCTCTTTGGGATACGCTTCGTTTTAGTATCAGATCAGTTGAAAAGATTGTTAAACTCGACCGTCATTTAAAAAAATACCTGTACACCGTAGCTCCCTAGCGTATCAATCAATCTGTTAACAACTGGAATTGTTTATTGACTCCGAGATCAATTAACCTTTTTGCATTGATGCGCATCTTAGCTTGTTTTCTAAGGATTTAGGAGCAATAAAACATATATACCTCTTG
>JAODUO010000205.1:562500-570000 GCA_025642075.2 Ridgeia piscesae | reverse complement strand
TTACAGAGAGTAGAAGAGATAGTGCGTGTGTGACTGTATCAAGAGATATCTCTAAAGAATAAGGACGAACAACGAACAGTGAGAGGAATAGACAGAAGCATGGGTTAGATGGAAAAGTATCGGAGAGAGAGACGGAGGGAGGGAAGGAGGGGTACGGAGCGAGTTCCATCGTCCTCACCCGCAAGGAACCAAGAAAAGAGAAGATGAAGCCAAAAACGAACTAGGAAACGAACCCACCTCAATCATCTTAGTTCCCTTTCTGTGCGACGGCCATCGAAGTAAACCGGAAGCATTGACCGTGATCTCGGGGTCAGTCGTAAAGTCGAGATTGTACGAGACTGGCCTGCCCTCGGGATCTTCCGCCATGATGGACATAACGAGATCTTCGCCCACCACTTTCACGACTGTCGTCGGCGTTAAAAACGTAGGCTTCTGATTTCCTGTGTGTGTAAACATATCGGAATATTGAACGGCATGTGTATTCCACAAACATTACTGTTATCCTTGGTTTTATATTGCTATTGTGTGGGTTTGTGCTTTTGTAATCGATGCATACAAATCCATTAATATTTTCTATGTAGACTATCGATAACATCACGGAAACTGATCGATTACTATGCATTGGATATTGTGAAAATTGATGTGCAGTCGCTATAGTCTACCACTGGTGGCAGCATTAGTAACTCATCAATTATTTGATCCTTGAGGATAAGCGCATTTCCGCCATTTTGTCTACCATTACGCTTCAGGAAGTAAACAAATCGTTCAATCTATTGCCCGGGAGAGTCCATGAAATGTCATATCATGCAAATTATAGGTCAGCCTTGCGTGTCTTCTGTAGTAGTGGCTAGTAGGGCGTGTCTGCTTACATTCACCGACATTTGACATGATTATCTCAGTAAGTGTCTGTTCACGTTAAAAAACGTTTCTCAGTCTCGGCGTCGTTCTTACCTTCTCTGCGTGTGAAGCTGCTTTCTGACGCAGTTGGATCGCAATATTCGCACCAGTTCTGCGGGTTCGCTTCTTTTTCTTCGAAACATTGTCCTCCGATCAAACAAGACCTTTCCTGCGCAAAGATAGGAAACACGGAAATTATTTTGTTCGCATCCAAGTTTAATAAAACCTAAAAAGACCCACAGACAGACCAAACTATTGTAAACATTGTAAATACGTACAGTGCTCCAAAAGAATAAGTGCGAGAAATGAATGAAATAAATTAGCTAATGGTTATTATAAATCTAGTGGTGTATATATATATATATGATTATAAATTAAAATTCATATGCACACTTACACACATGGATGTATGTATGTATGTATGTATGTATGTATGTATGTATGTATGTATGTATGTATGTATGTATGTATGTATGTATGTATGTATGTATGTATGTATGTATGTATGTATGTATGTATGTATGTATGTATGTATGTATGTATGTATGTATGCATGCATGCATGCATGCATGTATGTATGTATGTATGTATGTGTATATATATATACATATACATACAGTATAGGAAAGAGTAATGCATACAGTTATATATATTTGTGGTACCATTTGGTGGATTTGGCAGCTCTGAAATGTTATTGCTGAATTGTTCACTATAATTATGTCAACTGGTGAGGAGCTGAAAATGCAGAAATAACATAAATATACCCGCTCGCATGCTCGCACGCACACACGCTCGCACGCACGCACGCACACACACGCACGTACACGCAAAAACACACAAATAAACATACTCATCCACACACACTCTCACTCACTCACTCACTCACTCACTCACTCACTCACTCACTCACTCACTCACTCACTCACTCACTCACTCACTCACTCACCATCTCTCTCTCTCTTTCACACACACATACACACACACACACACACACACACACACACACACACACACACACACACACACACACACACACACACACACACACACACACACACACACACACACACACACACACACACACACACACAAACTTGACACAAATTACAAAATGGACTATCGGCTTGGCAAACGCAAAACAATCTCTGTCCAGTTATCACATGTAGTTGTAGGTTTCTTTTTTGAGTACTTTTAAGCAAACGGATTATTTTGACAAACACTGCTAACGTAATGACGCAGACACCGAGGACAGCCCTAGTTACCTTCCTCGTGCACGAGCCGGAGTTGTTACACGTCAGACACGTCGAGTCGTACACCACGAGCAGTTGCTCGTCGCTGAAGCGTTCCCCGTCGTTGCTGACAGCCACACGCAGGCCGTGGACTGGTCGCGGGGTGACACCGGCGACAGGCGTCAGACTGACGGGTGACGGCGGCAGGGAACAGGCGACCTCGTTGATGCTGATCATTGTCGCGTTCCAAAGCGTCGCCTCGTCCGCTACCGACGTGATGCCAGCGTCTCCGATCTACGGACAAGGCACAGACAGGGTGCGGTATGAATGAATATGACAAGAGCTCTGATTGCGGGTACAAGGGACGTGAGCGTAGATATTCGATTTGTAACAAATGTTGTATAATGTTTCACAAACGAACTTACTCAAAAGGACCAGCGAACGAACGAACGAACGAACGAACGAACGAACGAACGAACGACCGACCGACCGGACGGACGGACGGACGGGCGGGCGGGCGGGCGGGCGGGCGGACGGACGGACGGACGGACGGACGGACGGACGGACGGACGGACGGACGGACGGACGGACGGACGGACGGACGGACGGACGGACGGACGGACGGACGGACGGACGGACGGACGGACGGACGGACGGACGGACGGACGGACGGACGGACGGACGGACGGACGGACGGACGGACGGACGGACGAGACGGACGGACGGACGGACGGACGGACGGACGGACGGACGACGACGAGACGAGACGGACGACGACGGACGGACGGACGGACGGACGGACGGACGGACGGACGGACGGACGGACGAACGAACGACGAACGAACGAACGAACGAACGAACGAACGAACGAACGAACGAACGAACGAACGAACGAACGAACGAACGAACGAACGAACGAACGAACGAACGAACGAACGAACGAACGAACGAACGAACGAACGAACGAACGAACGAACGAACGAACGAACGAACGAACGAACGAACGAACGAACGAACGAACGAACGAACGAACGAACGAACGACAATCGATAGATAGAAAGCGTATTTAAAAAAATTGTCGGCCCAGATAAAATGTCCGTTACGTACGATTTACCCCTCTGTTTGTCGTCACTTACCGCGACGTGCCTGACGAGACACACGAGACTCGGCGAGTCTTTGATGCCTCGGGCAATGACTCGCACCTTGCGACAAGGTCGCTGTGTGACGTCACACATGCCGCCATTAGTGAGGTACCTTAATCGAGGAGGCCGGTTCTTGTACAATGAACAGTCGGCTCCGTCGTATTCTGCAAAGACAACACATGACTGTAAGCTGTCCTTAGAAATATTACCACATATTGGGCGAAACGTAATTTTTTGTTTATAATTAGTTAGCTGAGTCGAAAGTAGTACATATTGTTAAAAATGTATAAACAAATATGTACAGTTATTGCTTTTAATAAATAATAATAACAATAATAATAATATACATTATTCTGTTCCGCTTGATGGAGAAATGTGAAACCGTTAGCGAATTGAGTTGTGACCAGTTCTTTCAGGGGCGCTCTTGCAAATGAACTATAAATTAAAACGGTCACAGCTCGAATGTATTTAAGAATAAGAAAAATAGTAAATGGTGATAATGGCTGCCGGTGGTTTGTTTATCCGTGGTTCGGCGTGAGTTACTGATACGTCACACTGGGTCATATGTTTGTGTGAAGTTGTTCTCGTCTTCTTTGTAAGCATCTCCGAGATGGCACATGCCTCAACACCTCTGATTGGTGTGTGTTCATTTCTTTTCTCGCCCCGATAGTCTCGCACCGATGTCTCCATCAACAGTCTCAGCTCCCGTCTATCGTTCACTCTCTTTCTGCATTCTTCTTCCAGTCCTTCAAAATGTCTCTTTAAACGATCATTCCGTCGAAGTCTCAGCCGTCCACTTCTCACCTGCGCGACCTCTTTCCGGGTATGTGGTTGCTTTGCCAAGTGTTTCTTCTTCCATTCGCGTTGCATGTCCCGCCCGACTTGAAATAGTCACATATTGCATTCCAGTCATCTCGACGTTTACATTGAATATAATTTGTTTAGTTCGTGTCCTTTATCTGACTCATTTGCATAAATTCAGCAGTGGTAAACTGGAGGAGCACGTGAACCTTCCAGTTCACCAACTGTTTGTTGCCATCTGCACGAGTTGTTGGGGACGCAGCATCAATACGGTCAGGAGGAATATAGAGAATATGACCCGGAGGATACTTCTCCAGTGGCAAAGCGGAGGGCCCACTTCGCCATCTGATGGTAGACCGTTGCCACTCCCGATGTTCCAACTGACCGATGGCCCAGCCGCATGTACGTTGTTTCTATGAACATATCCGTCCATGTTGAGTTGTAGATTCCTCGGATGTGACGCACGAATGCACCTTGCTGTAGTTTCTTCATCATCTCCGGATTGAGACCTTTCATCTGATGGACGTAGAAGGCGCCATAGCGTGCATAGTTGTGGCAGCCAGCAGAGTGGAAACAAGGGAGCATGGCTTCTGCTGCGAGAGGTGAAGAGCCCAGTCGCCCTCATGCCCTCCACGGGAAAGGTTCATCATTATGATCACCGTCTTGACAAGGTTGTCAGTCCACATCTTCGTAGTCCTGCTGGAACTTGGTCGAGCTTCAAGCACTTCGATGAAAAGAGTGAACGAAATAACTTCTGGCTCTTGTACCACATCACGGAACAACTCCTCCACTAGCATTCTGAGGGCTCGAAAGTTTTGGGGGTATTTCTTTCCATTTAGCATTTTGTCAACATTTCAAAATGTTCCGGTTAGAATCTCTTTCATGCCGCTGCCAGACATAATGATAGCTGTGGCTTTTCATAGGGTATTTTGGTGGCCATTTGGGTTTTTTAATGCTGACGTAGTTGTCGAATCACATAAATAACCCTTCCATTCGATTCCGTGTACATAAAAACTAGGTTTAGAGCCCAACATTACATCTCTAGCACGAACATTAACTGGGTAATGGCCATTTTATGTATATCAGTCAGCGATGGCGGCCATTTTGGATTAGCAAGAATGCCACAGGACGAAAATTTGCACACCCTCCGGATATTATGACCTTAGGCCATAATTAACTCATTTCAACAGTCAAAAAAGTCTGTACTACTATTTATTGCTAGCGACAATCACCTCCATTGCATATGCACTCTCCATTGACACAGCGACCTCTGGCGGAGCACTGGTTGGGACACATGTACTTGAGAATGGCGCGCGGTGAGGTGTGGGAAGCGGAACTCGTCCCGTCCGTCTCTCCCATTGCCGTCGTCAGGCATTGGTACTCCATCTCACGCACTGCATTCTGGGCCCACGTCAGGTCATCCATCAACTGCACGGGGACGACAGAGGTAGGGAAAACTTCACGGTCACGTGTGTGCGTGTGTGCGTGTGTGCGTGTGTGCGTGTGTGCGTGTGTGCGTGTGTGCGTGTATGCGTTTGTGCGAGCGTGTGTGTATGCGTGCGTGCATATACGTAATATGCATTGATAAACATAAATGCACATACATACAATACTACATACAATTATTATATAAATAAATAAAAAAGTAAAAAAGGAAATGCTGCTCTCACAGCGGCCATCCCATGTTATCAATACTTTTACAACAACAATAAACATCCCGCGTATGTACGTGTGCTAGTGTGTGAACACGAACGTGTGCATGTGGGTGTCTGCGCGCCCGTGCGCGTGTTATCTGCCTGTGGTTTCCATGTACGTGTGTGTTATACTGGTTTGTATATTGTTTGTATATATCATGATTTCGTTGACTGGCTGACATGAATTTATCAACTTTCTTATATATAAAAATATGTCATTATATTTTAATAAGACACGATTCTTCACACAAGAATGTGAAACTATTTGTGTATATTTCTAAGTTTGTTGTATGTCATGTTTTTTTAAAAAATACACCGGACGAGAACCAACACAACATCCAGAAGCCAAGAGTGGCGACAGCAACCGAGAGACGTGGTCTGTAGCGCAGCCAACCTACCCTGATGTCGTCGACGCACCGGTCAAGCGGGTCCAGGACGTTCACTCCCGGCACCTGGCTGCACGCCTTGTAGGCTGTCGCGTTCTTCAAGATCATCTCGCAATAGCTGCGGGCAAACGCCAGCGTGATTCCGCCTGGCGTCGGCCAACTGAACGTCCTGCGCGGCAATTCCTTCAGACCGTAATCGAAATCACCATCTCCTTCGTCCTCGTCTACGTCATCCGTGTATTCCTCGCTCTTCCCTGCTTCCCTGCGCACGCGCAAACCGCGCTTCCGGCGGGACGGCGAATTAAGTTCATCCCAGTTTTTCTTCCGCAGCAGTGGAGCGACCGGTATATCGGGTTTGCCATAGTCGATTTGCGTGTCGACCTGCTGTCGCCAGTCGCACGAGATCGATTTGCCGCCGAGGCATTTGCAGAACTGGACGTGTCTCTGGGGGGCCTCCCCGCCAAGTGTAGGGTTGTCAAAGAGGCTGTCTCCTTTGGGAATCCTTGTCCGAGGAACACACCAAATCAACCGTTAGTTTTATCGTCAATACTAGCGTTTATTATATACCTGCATATATAATTTTGGATTCGTGAAAACTTTGTAGTTATTTCACTGACGCGAGAACGAAATATTTTGTTTGAGCGGAGCAGAACCCACGCTGTCTCGTGTGTGATCTTGACAACGGAAGACAGGGCGGGGCCGGGGACGGAGCATGCTACAGGAAAATTGTCATCGTCGCGGCGCCCAAAATTCGTCGACTCTTTGGCAGGTTCAACTGACTACAGATCTCGCGAGACAGGCGAAGGGGTGCTGCTGAACAACAACCCCAGCCGTCTCGATGTAACACCAGTTACCTGGGAGAGGCCGGTACCATGTCTGACTCCCACCGAAATTACAGATGGCCCGGGGTTCCCCCCCGCCGTCCATGTCAACTGACTACAGATCTCGCGAGACAGGCGAAGGGGTGCTGCTGAACAACAACCCCAGCCGTCTCGATGTAACTGACTACAGATCTCGCGAGACAGGCGAAGGGGTGCTGCTGAACAACAACCCCAGCCGTCTCGATGTAACTGACTACAGATCTTGCGAGACAGGCGAAGGGGTGCTGCTGAACAACAACCCCAGCCGTCTCGATGTAACTGACTACAGATCTCGCGAGACAGGCGAAGGGGTGCTGCTGAACAACAACCCCAGCCGTCTCGATGTAACTGACTACAGATCTCGCGAGACAGGCGAAGGGGTGCTGCTGAACAACAACCCCAGCCGTCTCGATGTAACTGACTACAGATCTCGCGAGACAGGCGAAGGGGTGCTGCTGAACAACAACCCCAGCCGTCTCGATGTAACTGAC
>JAODUO010000205.1:425000-545000 GCA_025642075.2 Ridgeia piscesae | reverse complement strand
AGCGCTGTTTTTCGTCAGTCAACATATAGTCGTCAATACATAATTCACATGGTATCAACGCATACTCTCCTTAAAGGAGTTATTTGAAAAATAGAAAACAATATGTCATTTACAATGACTCAATCTCTGAAACCTTGCCCATTACCACTGGTGTGCCACAGGGTTCTATTTTAGGCCCACTTTTGTTCTTAATATAAATAAATGATTTACCAAACTCATGTGAAACATTCAAATATATAATGTATGCGGAAGACACAACTTTGTTTACAACAATTCAGTTGTCTAACACATGTCCCACTAAAGATATCGAATATCATTTAAATTCAGATTTAAATAAGATAAACGAATGGCTGAAAATCAATAAATTGTCGTTAAAGTAAAGAAATCCAAGTACATAATACATAAATTGGGAAATAAACAAGTGAATAGTCTCCTCCTCCAAATATATGAAACCGTAATAGAAAGAGTTCAAAATGTTAATCTTCTTGGGGTAACCTTGCAAGAAAACCTAAGCTGGGATGTTCATATAAAATATTTCAATTAAATGTTCCAAATTGATAGGATATTAAACAAATTAAAACGATTTTGCCACTAAATATAAACGTTACTTTGTATAATGCATTAATGTTACCATACATCAATTATGGACTAATGGTGTGGGGTTTTAGCTGTAACAGAATAATCAAACTACAGAAAAAAGCAACTAAGATTTAACAAGATTTAACAAGATTTAACAAGATTGCCACCTAGAGATTCAACTCTAGATGGCAGGTGAACTAGGAAGCCATTTGGCTTATCGAGAGTCCAACCTATCTATCTAAGTATACCCCGCCCTTCTTAGGTATATGTCGATTTTATTTTTAAATATATTAACACTACTAGCACCTACACAATCAGCTGATAATCTGTTCCATTCGTTTACTGTTCTTTGTGAAAATTTTCTAATATCTAGTCTACACTGCTTCTTTGCTAATGTAACTCCATGTCCTAGTCCTTCTCTCTTCCTTGACTGTGAAAAAATATTTCTGTCAATATTTTCATATCCATTCAATATTTTAAACACCTCAATCTGATCTCCTCTCAATCTTCTGGTTTCTAGTGTTGTTAAACCACATTCTTTTAGACACATTTCATAACTAATATTCCTGAGTTTTTGTATCATGTTGCTCTCCTTTGTACTCTTTCTAGCATATCAATCTCCTTCTTGCGATATGGCCTCCATGCTTGTATACAATATTCTAAGTGAGGCCTAACTATTGTTTTATACGGTATGCGGTATTATTAGTTCTTTTTCTTTGTACACTATATTTCGTCTAATTAATCCAAGAATTTGGTTTCCCTTCGCTGCTGCAATTCCACACTGCTCTGATACCTTCATGTCAGCACTAATAGTTAACCCTAGGTCCTTTTCCTTTAAGGTAGTATTTAGTACAGTATCACCCATTGTATATTGTGCATCTTCATTCCCATGTCCTGTGTGAAAGCACTTACACTTTCCAAAATTAAACAGCATTTGCCACTTCTCAGACCATTCTATCAATATTAAGATCATCTTGTAAATGCTGTCTATCTGCATCACTTTTAATTTCCTAAACACTTTTGTGTCGTCCGCAAACTTCAACACCTTGCTTGTTATGTCATCATCCAAATCATTGATATATATTAAGAATAAAATAGGTCCCAGTACTGATCCTGCGGTACTCACTCAAAACCGCTTTCCAGTTTGAAACCTCCCCATCAACTACTACTCTTTGTCTTCTATCAATAAGCCATTTTTTCTATCCAGTTGATCATTCCATTTCCTATGCCATGGGCCTTTAGTTTAAGTAGTAGTCTTTGGTGTGGCACTTTGTCAAAGGCTTTTTAAAAATCTAAGTAGATTATATCTACTGGTGATCCCTCATCTAGCCACTTTGTGACATCTTCCAAAAACATAAGGTATTTGTTAAGCATGACCTCGCTTTTAAAAACCCATGTTGAGATGGGTTTATCAATTTATTTTTAACAAGAAGAAAATCAACCAGGTGATCTTTAATTAGTCTTTCTAATAGTTTGCAAATCACCGATGTTAAACTCACTGGTCTATAGTTCTCTGACTTGTTTCTCGAATCTTTTTTTAAATAATGGTATAATGTTTGCTTCTTTCCATTCTAACGGAACTATTCCCTCTCTAATTAACAAATTGAACACTGTTGCAAGCGGTATACTGATTTGTTCTACAATTTTTCAATCAATAATTTGGAAGGAATCCCATCACTCCAGGTGATTTATTGTCCTTCATATCTCTTATTTTCGTAGCTACCATTGTTGGGGTTACAATTAAGGGTTGTCCTAAATAGTCAAACTCTCTCCCTTCCGAACTTAGTCTCAAGTACAGGTAATATACTAATATCTTCCCTGGTAAACACCGGTCAAGTACTCATTTAGGTTTTCAGCATTCAGAATCCCTCTGTTATTATGTTTCCATCACTACCTTCTAGAGGACCGACCGTATCCTGAACTTTCTGTTTTACTTCGAACATACGCATAAAAACTCTTGCTGTCATGTTTTATATTAAAAGCAATTTTTGTTTGTAGCTTCTCTTGAATTTCTAATTTCAGCTGTTTGATTTAGTGCTTCTTTATAAATGCTACAGTCTCTTCTTCACTTCCGGTATGTCTATATATCTTCCCCATCATTTGCTTGTACTTGATTTTTCTAATGGTTCCTTCGATAAGTGTTTCTTCTTTGACCGTTTCCCCTGTTTTCAAGGGGACAAATTTATCAACGACGCAGTCAATTTCTATCTTTAAAATATTCCAGCATTATGTTGCTGTCTTATTCTTCAGTGTGTTATTCCAGTCTATCTTGGCTAAATATTCCCTCATGTCCTTATATCTTCCTTTGTGAAAAAATTTCCTGTACCTTATTTGTCTATTCCATTCTCTCCCTTTACTTTGATGATAAAATGTATCTGGTTGTGATCACTACACCCCAGTGGCTCACATATCTTGACATTATCAGCAAATTCCTTCTGTGAGCTCAATACTATGTCTAACACGTTCTCGC
This sequence comes from Ridgeia piscesae, assembly GCA_025642075.2. Classification (NCBI taxonomy): domain Eukaryota; kingdom Metazoa; phylum Annelida; class Polychaeta; order Sabellida; family Siboglinidae; genus Ridgeia; species Ridgeia piscesae. The sequence goes on along the minus strand of JAODUO010000205.1, from coordinate 541,951 downwards.
CCCTGCTTCTAACACATGTTGAGAAAGAAAACTATCTTGTACTAAATTTAAAAACTCTTGATCCTCTCTCCCGGTACTCTGTAGAGATGTCCACTGTATATGCCCATGGTTAAAATGCCCCATAATAATACAGTCCCCTTTGATAGAGTTATGTATGTTTTCATTCTCTTCCATGCTTATGTTTGGACTCCGATACACTAACCCAACAGTTAATGTTAACTTTCCTGTAACTATGTTACACCAGACAGCTTCTTCACATTCTGCTTCTTTTTTTATTTCATAAGCTTGGATGGATTCTTTAATATATAAAATAACTCCGCCTTCCCTTCTTCCTAATCTATCTTTCCTAAACATTACATACCCTGTCATTCCTAATTCGGCATCTGATATATCGGGTGTGGCCCAAGATTAAGTTATACCTATTATGTGAGGGTCAATATTTTCTACCATAATGTTTAGTTCATTTCTTTTGTTTACTATGCTCCTTGCATTTAAACAAACACATTTATAACCAAATTCCGTAGGGCTTTCCAGGCTGTTCTTTGCTGATGTCTTTTTGCTATCTTTATCTATGCCTCTAGTATTTGGCTTCTCTGTGTAAACTAGTTAAAAAAGTTGCAACCTGTTCCATTATTCATCGATCGAAGAAGGTTCTCGGAGAACACTGCTGCGCCCTTTCCGCTTAGATGGGCATTGTTCGTCCCTACATGTACTAATATAGACCCCCCTTGGCCATGCCCCAATACGTTCTCTACCCGTTCAGTCACATGCTCTATCCTAGCCCCCGGAAGACAAACAACAACGTCTTCTCCTTTGCTTAATGTCCTGTCATGAAAGGGTTTGCGTGCGGAATCGACCACCGCTCCATGCACAGCGCCTTCCTCCGTTTTGCATCTCCCTGGTTGCTGACTTTTCCCCCTGCCGCTTTCTCTGTTGTTCCTTTCTTTCCGGTCTCTTTTCTTCCTGTCATCGTCCTTGTTATTGACTTCCGTTTGGTCACATCACCTCTCACTTCCTTTTCTTCCATTCGTCTTACCTCTGTCGCATCTACTTCTCTCGTCTCCTTGTCCCCTTGTCCCTCCCTCCTTCTCTACTGTCACTTTCTCCCCTGTCACCTTCCTGCATGTCATGTTTACTGTTGTTCTTTCTCCATTTGTTGTCCTTGCAATCACCCTCCCTCCACTCTGCATCCCCTTCACAATATCCGTTAGCCTAGCTAACTCTGCTGTCAGACAGTCCACTTTCCAACACCCTAAACATTGGAACGTAAACCCTTCCTCCGTTGTCTCTGACCAAGTTTTCCGCACCCCGATACGGCAAAATCCACCAAGCTGTGGCAGTGGTTACACACCAAGTACCTCCTTGCCTTCACTTGCCCTTGCAAGGTGCCATATTACGATTTGTCAAAATCAACTCTTAGTTTATACCAAGTTAGTCTTCAGAAAGACTGTTTGTTTATTATGTACAACAACTGCAGCACACTTTATGTTATAAACAACTTACTACCTATGCTACCATGAACAATAAGTTTAGTCTGTACTGGTACCGTTCCTAGCGGAAACGTTGGACACTACCTATATAAACAAACAAGGGTTTCCTACTAAAACGCTTGTTTATTTTTAACAACAATGATACCTATTCACAGTTTTATCTTACATATGTAGTTGTTACTCTTATTGCTTTATCTCTTATATACTATATCAAATGAAGAGATTTGCTCAATCTTGTTTACAATTTGTCGAAGCCTAGATTACCCTTTTATCACCCACTATACTAATCTGTTCAAAAAGTACTGTTAACTAACAAACTTTAACCAAAACTACTACTCAATATATGTCCAGTACCACTTTATGAATAACCTTAACACAAGAATAATACTTATCAATCAATATTTCCGCTTGTTTTTCAAATTTTATACACCACCAATTTCAAACCTCTCCATCCATCAATTTTCCCGCCAAATCATTAGAATATGTTTAACAAAATATAATGCACATACTGAGCCGTTGTTTAAGAAACAAAAGATTCTTAACGTTACAGATATGCTGAAATTGCATGAATTGAAACTGTATTATAAGTATGTGCACACGACATTACCAGTATAGTTGCAAAACTTACCATTTATATTAAATAAAACAGTCCACACATTTAACACACGGATACATGACAATATTCATACAAATAGGACTAAGCATGCCTTTGCCAAGCGATGCATTAGGCACGATATCCCTTTACTAATAAATAATACTACATTTAACATTAAAAACAAAATTACAAGGATTTATTAGTTACGCAAAAGATAATTTTCTACAAAAGTACAAAATACTGTGCTTTTTACCAAACTGTTTTATATGTGGACATTCATAACAATCAACGTACTAATTTACAGTGTTTTTATGTATACCTCCATAAATGTACATATATTAAGTAGTGTTATTTAACTATGAGATTGTAGTCATTTGCTAATTTCCAAGTGAACTTACGTACTAATTGTGTTGTTTGTTAGTTGAGATTTGTGACATGTGTTACCAGTAATGACATTCTAGTGTTGTTGTATTATGCATATGTGTTTATTTGGAAGTGAGAGAGAGAGAGAGAGAGAGAGAGAGAGAGAGAGAGAGAGAGAGAGAGAGAGAGAGAGAGAGAGAGAGAGAGAGAGACAGAGACAGAGACAGAGACAGAGACAGAGACAGAGACAGAGACAGAGACAGAGACAGAGACAGAGACAGAGACAGAGACAGAGACAGAGACAGAGACAGAGACAGAGACAGACAGAGACAGAGACAGAGACAGAGACAGAGACAGAGACAGAGACAGAGACAGAGACAGAGACAGAGACAGAGACAGAGACAGAGACAGAGACAGAGACAGAGACAGAGAGACAGAGAGACAGAGAGACAGAGACACAGAGAGACAGAGAGACAGAGAGACAGAGAGACAGAGAGACAGAGAGACAGAGAGACAGAGAGACAGAGAGACAGAGAGACAGAGAGACAGAGACAGAGAGACAGAGAGAGAGAGAGAGAGAGAGAGAGCGAGAGAGCGACAAGAGAGAGAGAGAGAGAGGAGAGAGAGAGAGAGAGAGAGAGAGAGAGAGAGAGAGAGAGAGAGAGAGAGAGAGAGAGAGAGAGAGAGAGAGAGAGAGAGAGAGAGAGAGAGAGAGAGAGAGAGAGAGAGAGAGAGAGAGAGAGAGAGAGAGAGAGAGAGAGAGAGAGAGAGAGAGAGAGAGAGAGAGAGAGAGTCTTTTGACACAACAAATTGACACGGCACCTTAATCACGACTCGGCAATTACAGTTTTTTATGATAAACGTGAAGTGTCCGACGGCTATTGTGATACACTTGATGAATCGAACAGTTTATGTTGAATACACCATGTTCGCCCTTTGTGCGTTTGTTGGCTTACAGCTATAGAAGGTTGTTACACATTAGCGTCTCACATGTGACTAACTGCAGGTCTACAGCACCAACATCTTCTGAACCCAGCTCATTCACTCACTCGCTCGCTCGCTCGCTCGCTCATTCACTCCACACACTCCACTCACCCACCCACTCACTCAATCATACCGGAAATTCATTCACAACCAATAATGAGTGAGTCAATGAGGTACCACAATAACTAATCCGACAGAGGGCGCTCTAATGCAACTAGGGTCTTTGTGCCGTCTTTTACGTGTTCTTGACGTGTGTAAAATGCGGCACTATTTGGCGGAACATTTTACGGAACGCTTGTTTAAATCATCCTACGATCAGCTGTTGGACTCGCATGACCCCGAAGCCTCACACATAGCTAAATATGGATACAGCCTGACATGTCCGTCAATGTGAAGGCATAATATGCACATTAATGTACATTTACAGCCGATGGAACGTCGACTGGTGGCCCGACGACAGGTGTGCAGGCTCGATGCCGGAAAGGATGTTTAAAATCATCTACAGCTCGCACGAGACTGCTACGTCTTTACACGTAGTTAAATATTGATATCGTATAACATGTCCGTCAATATGAAAGCATAATGTCTACATTAATGTACATTTACTGTCCCTGAAACGTCCCGGGACGTTTGATCGAATTCAGTGCCAAGATGGCGTTGTTTTGGCTGTTCTGTCTACCACAAACACGGTATGCCCAAATACACACTATCGCTGGCTACGCGCTTGCACGGTCTCCAGCTTACCCTTCATATATACGAAAAGGATGATTTAAACAAGGGTTCCGCAAAACATGCAAACAAATCCACGTAAGTCACTAGAGGCGCTGATGCGCAACTAGGGTCTAGTTGCGTATTAGCGCCTCTAGCGACTAACGTGGATTTGTGGAACCCCATTGGTATAGGCACATACTACAACACTCACCGTCGATGATGTTGTAGTTGTCACAGATGAGTGAATCACTCGGTCCCGGCACAAAGAACTCGCTCCGTCGACCGTCACTAATCACCTCGTGGTTCCCCTTGCCACACGGGTCCCTTCCTCTGCCGGACACCGTCAACAGGACTGCAAACGACAGCAGACGAAATATCTTAGGTTCAAATTAACTTAGTTCTTTTTTAGTTTGAACATGTCAAAAAAATAAATCCGTATCGCATAATGAAACAAATATAATTGTCCGAGAGTTATATATATATATATATATATATATATATATATATATATATATATATATATATATATATATATAATATAATATAATATAATATAATATAATATTAATATTATAATTTATATTATATTATATTATATTATATTATATTATATTATATTATATTATATTATATTATATTATATTATATTATATTATATTATGTCATAGTTACAAAACTGACCAGATACGCGCCATGAAGGTGAAGTGGACTGTAGGAACGTAATACGTTTTGTGTGAAAACCGTTGATATGAAACGTCGGATGTAAAATTGTAACGATATTGTTTGTATTGACCACATTCCAGAAGACGTCCTTCCAGCCAGAACATCTTCCACCCGCTAACTTCATATCACCATCCGTGATCCGTCCCTGTTGTAGATTCTGTTTTCAATTCCCTGTTTCTTTTGCATGATTCAACCAGGTACTTAGCTGACAGTATCATCATTTACAGCTCGTTTACTGCTTGACATTCGCTCTGAGAGGGGATAATAAAGTAGACAGGCGACCATCAGGTCAACAACAAACATTGTTGAATGAACATTGCACCGATATCGCTGCGCCTTCCACTGTGTGGCAGCGGTACAGACGTTCTTGCATTGTTTGCTTGTTTATGTATGACATCCGTTACAAATGTCACACGCAGGGTGTGTTGGGGGACCAATAAATGATAGAATGTGTTCCTGCGTACGATCAGATTTTAATGGCACGACATCCATAACGTGGCCAGTAGCAGCTTTGTGTTCTTCTCCTCCACTTCCTCTTCATGGCCGCGCGGAGTTTGGCCTCGGTAGTGGTTTACGATTTGTGCATTCTTCTCTGTATCTTCCCTGCTCTTGTCGTACCGCTGCCTCCACCAAGCATCTCCTAACCACCCAACTCTCGTTCAGAACTTCTCTCCCATTCCCTCCTAATATTCTCTCACAATCCTCCAAGCGATGCCTATGTTGTCTTCGATTCTTTCTAGCGGCCTCTCTCCATGCCTCTGGTTTCTTCATCAATCTTTCGTCTTCCAGTCACACCACATGTCCTGGCCTCTCTAACCGACTCGTCGCCAGATTCGTCTTTCTTTCAAGCCAGCGCCTCTCGTATAAAATAACATATGATGCGTATAAGACCTATTACATACGGTGAACAGTATAGACATATATTACTGTAATAGATATTCGTAGTGTGACTTATGTTTTCACATATGTGTCATTTATTTTAATTCGGTTCCAATTATATTCATGATGTACAGTATACATACATACCAATGTTGTTAATATACATACATACCAATGTTGTTAATATACATTGTTAAGAGTTAATGTGCAACTAACAGAAAGCATCATCCCTTTTTAATAACGTGATATCGTGGTTAATTATATATGTACTTACAATGTACGTAATCATCGTCTTTATTCATGTTTCTATCGCATGAAGAAGGCGAACATGACACAGAAATTTAAACGCAAAACACTAAACGTGCAGTCATATATTTTTAAGAGAATTCGTTCTGTTGCCTAAACTTATTACTTATTATTATTATTATTATTTTCATTATTATTATTATTATTATTATTATTATTATTATTATTATTATTATTATTATTATGCACTATGTAATTTGTGTTAGACCTTGTGGTTATATATTTTACGTTATTGAAAAATAAACGATGGTGGCATTACCCAAGGTCATTAACTATTGTTTACACCGGTCCACACAACCACCGTCCTTCTGAGTGTAAATAATGGGGCCTGCAAGTGGGTCACGATACATGGCGTGACTCCGCGCGACTGGAGCTTATTGGGGACTAAGCGAGACTAATTGGGGACTGGACACAAGAATAATATTCTAACGATGGATGACAGTTGTAGCTTCCGACTGATGCAAACTAGGAAAATCAGTTCATAAATATCTTGTGTTATACGTTTCTTATCTTAAATGTCCGATTTAATATTGAGTTTACCACACTATCATAGGCACATAGCGATTTACGTAGTGCAGATAATCGACACGATGCTAGGCTGTATGTGTCTTACGGGATTTGCGTTTTACATTGCTGTACGTTGTGGTTTCGATAAGCACTTATATCTGACAAGTTGTCTAAATGCACATAATCATAACACATGTATACGTTTGGCCCAAACAGGTTGTACTGCGTGAAAACTGGCACTCTTCATTATTAGTCAAGATCGCCAAACACAAGTACTTGCCGCTATTGCCATGGCAACCACCAAAATAATCGATTAAAATTCATGCTTTCCGTGATCATTGTCACCAGCAAAATGTTCCACTGCTTCTGCTTGTAATAATGCTTCGGACAATATAACTGAAATACGCTATTTCGGGACAGTTCGATTATTACGACCAAAACAAAACAAAGTCCTATATGTTAACATGGAGTATATGGACCTCCTGCCCCCAACTGCTCCCAGCCTCGTTTTCGCGCGCGTGACTTGCACGCCCCATTAGAACATTATCACATAAAGGGCTTGGCGTCTGCTGTTGTGGTTGTTCGTAAAAACATCACGCCTCATTAATTAGTAACTTAATGTACAAGTCTAAAAAACGCTCGAGAAAGCAACCCAGTATATTGCCCCAAGCTACGTTTTGAATGCTGCATAATGGACCGCGGGGGGTATTCAAAACGTTGTCACGATTCGAAACATTCGCCGATTACTTACGAAGTAGCAGCTCCCTATTCATATGCGAAACGACAACAAGTGCATGTTGCATAAGCAGAAGACATGTCAGTATTAAACAGCCTGAAAAAACACCAAGCTTGACGAATGGACGTAACTGCATGCTGAATGAATGACGGAAATAAATTGGAACCACGATTAAATTCACGTGTCTTGCGTTTATGGAGCTTAAAAGTGCATCGTCATCTAATCTCTTTGTGTACGTACTTCAAGTGTAACCTTGTCATTTTGGGGTGTGCGAACTTATAATCCCCACCCCACGTCACCACATCTGTCCATGATAAATTAGAATTTTTCGGCGACTTTCTAAATGTTTGCAGCGTGTTTCCGTTCTTCAAAAACCCACCACACTCTCTTCAGACTTCGATTTGCACCAAAACATGCACACACGCACACGCACACGCACACGCACACGCACACGCACACGCACACGCACACGCACACGCACACGCACACGCACACGCACACGCACACGCACACGCACACGCACACGCACACGCACACGCACACGCACACGCACACGCACACGCACACGCACACGCACACGCACACGCACACGCACACGCACACGCACACGCACACGCACACGCACACGCACACGCACCACAGCACACGCACACGCACACGCACACGCACACGCACACGCACACGCACACGCACACGCACACGCACACGCACACGCACACGCACACGCACACGCACACGCACACGCACACGCACACGCACACGCACACGCACACGCACACGCACACGCACACGCACACGCACACCACACGACACGACACCACACGCACACGCACACACACACACACACGTTGTTCTACAAATAAAGATATTTGGTTTCAGCCCTTATGCCACCGGGTCCGTTGTCTAAGCATTTGCATTAGTTTTTGCTCCTGCAACAGATAAACACCGACGAATACGGCGTCACGCAAGTTTGAGAAATATGCTGTCTGAAATTTAAATATTCATCAAGGGTAACTCCGCTATTCCGTGCAGGAGTAGCACACTGGATGAGACAGACGTCGGAAAAAGGTATGAAATTACCCAGACACATGAAGTTAATAAAAGTGGCCTATTAATCGTGACTATTCCTCAACCAGAGACACTGCCTTAGACGAAATGTCTACGCCTTGTATGAAGAAAGTACAAAATGGATTGCGCTGTCTTTATGACTGTGCGGGAGATCCACATTTTTTCTGGTTTCGTGAGTTACCCGTGACCCGTATCTTCTGCACTCCATATGTAATAACATGTATCGTGTTTGTGTCAACGCGAATTCAACTGAATCATGTGTTGACAACCGTGTGGTCGATAAAGTCAAGCAAATTGTATACGTTCACACAAAGCTAGTACGGTCACACCAATCGTGTACGGCACACAAAGCTTCCACGGTCACATAAAGTTTGTTCGTTTACACAGCTTGTACGATCATACAAAGCTTGCTCGTTCAAAGACACGTACATGGTCACACAAAACTGGTTCGTTCAAACAAAGCTTGCACGGTCACACAAAGCTTCCACGGTCACATAAACTGTGTTCGTTTACACAGCTTGTACGATCATACAAAGCTTGCTCGTTCAAAGACACGTACATGGTCACACAAAACTGGTTCGTTCAAACAAAGCTTGCACGGTCACACAAAGCTTCCACGGTCACATAAACTGTGTTCGTTTACACAGCTTGTACGATCATACAAAGCTTGCTCGTTCAAACAAAGCTTGCACGGTCACACAAAGCTTGTTCGTTTACACAAAAACGTGCACGGACACACAACGATTGTTCGTTCAAACATAGCTTGCACGGTCACACAAAGCTTGTTCAATCAAACAAAGCTTGCACGAGCACACAAAACTTGTTCGTACAAACAAAAGCTTGCACGATCATACAAAGCTTGTTCGTTCAAAAAAAGTTTGCATGATCACACAAAGCTGGTTCATTCAAACAAAGCTTGCGCGGTCACACAAAGTTTGTTCGTTCACATAAAGTTTGCACGATCACACAAAACTTGTTCGTTCAAACAAAAGCTTGCACGATCACACAAAGCTGGTTCATTCAAACAAAGCTTGCGCGGTCACACAAAGTTTGTTCGTTCACATAAAGTTTGCACGATCACACAAAGCTTGTTCGTTCAAACAAAGCTTGCACGATCACACAAAGCTTGTTCGTTCAAACAAAGCTTGCACGATCACACAAAGTTTGTTCGTTCACATAAAGTTTGCACGATCACACAAAGCTTGTTCGTTCAAACAAAGCTTGCACGATCACACAAAGCTTGTTCGTTCAAACAAAGCTTGCACGATCACACAAAGCTTGTTCATTCAAACAAAGCTTGCGCGGTCACACAAAGTTTGTTCGTTCACATAAAGTTTGCACGATCACACAAAGCTTGTTCGTTCAAACAAAGCTTGCACGATCACACAAAGCTTGTTCGTTCAAACAAAGCTTGCGCGGTCACACAAAGTTTGTTCGTTCACATAAAGTTTGCACGATCACACAAAGCTTGTTCGTTCAAACAAAGCTTGCACGATCACACAAAGCTTGTTCGTTCAAACAAAGCTTGCACGATCACACAAAGCTTGTTCGTTCAAACAAAGCTTGCACGATCACACAAAGTTTGTTCGTTCAAACAAAGCTTGCACGATCACGCAAAGCTTGTTCGTTCAAAGAAAGCTTGCACGGACACGCAAAGCTTGTTCGTTCAAACAAAGCTTTCACGGTCACACAACGATTGTTTGTTCAAACAAAGCTTGCACGGACACACAAAGCTTGTCTGTTGAAATAAACCTTGTATGATCAAACGACGTTTGCTCGTTTGAGCGGAAACAAAGCAAAACAAAGTGTGCAGTGAAACAAAAAGCTTGTACGGCCACACACAACATGTACAGTCACATAACGCTTGCATGATCACACAAAGCGTATTCGGTGACACCAATTTACACGGTCACACAACGTTTTACGGTCACGTAAAGAATGCGCGGCCACTTAAAGACAAGCCAGTCTTAAAAAGAGCTATGTAGGATCGCCCACTGCTGGTACGGTCACACAACATTTGCCCGGTCACACCAATCCTGTATGGTCCCAAAAAGCTAGCACTGTCACAACAAACATGTCCGACCACAAAATGCATGCACGGTCACACAAAGTTCTTAAGTAAAGTATTAAGGACGATGATTAGAAACATGCCGTGACTGCTCCCGCGCGGCCTCGTAAATTGGATATCGACCCCGTAGGCAAGCTGGCACCGTTTGGACGTGAGCGTTGTTGTCGCGTATACAACTCGTCTTGACGAGCGTGTCACACCCTCTATTAACCGAGTCAACCAGTGACTCTATGGTTCTACACTATGACGCACTACATCCCGCTGGGCTGCCGGTAGCTTGCTTATGTCTTCTTGCCACCGACTCGAAAGAAACGACTGCCGAGCACAGCTCAACAACACCGCCCAGTAAACGCAGTAGGGCTGACAGGTTTCTAGGTCAACGAGACACGGCGTAACATTCTATCGTGCGGGGAAGACTCGCCTGCTGTGATCAATGATGACGTAGTGGATATATCGGACAGAAAATAACCGAGAGGTGACTAGATGCACCGAAAGATGATAATGTAATCGAACATTAAAGATAGGGAATCTAATGTAAGATCGGTTGAGTATAACGATATAAAAACACACGACAGTATGGTGCTAAATTGTGGACTTATAAGAAAAACCAATGGACTACACGTGTGCATTTGTAGCAGTCAAATGTCAACTGAAAATATTTGTGTCAGTAAACAATATATATATATATATATATATATATATATATATATATATATATATATATATATATATAATATATATAATAATAACATAACTTCTTATGCCAATTCCTCGAAATCAGTATGGAAATATTATATATATATATATATATATATATATATATATATATATATATATATATATATATATCTATAATATATATATATAAATGTGCTCTAACGAATAACATTGCATATCACTGATATATTTAGTTATCATTCTTCCACATAAAATTCATTTATATATATATATATATATATATATATATATATATATATATATATATATATATATATATATATAAATATCCTATGAAAATGTTTTACAAAATGCCTGCTCGTCGAACAGAAAAGACATTGGCATATCACAAATGATATATTTAGTTATCATTCTTCCACATAAAATTCATTTTAACCATAGGCAACATAGTCGCAAAATATGATTATATGAGACACCATTTTGCCAAACTTCTGGGTCTGTCCTGTGTCATAGCTTCATAGGTTATAACATCACCCTTCCTTTCTCTTTAAGAAGCTTTCAACCATGAACCACCGTGCGCTTCGGTTACCCGCCATTGTATAAAACCACCGAGCGCTTCCGAAAGCTGCTGAATTGCTCATTCTGTTAATCAATCTTCGACCCACCAACAAAGTTGTGTTTTTGCGTATCAACTTTTTCATCTAATGATATGTAAGCGACGCGTCGCAGTCGCCGTCCAAACAGACGACTACCACGTCCGGGCTACGCTGGTCTGACGCTTACTGGGAGTCAGGTGATTTATCATGGCTTCCAAATGGCAGCTGTATCGTATGCCAGGGAATTAACACACAAACTTGGGCAACGATAGTAAATATAATGTGTATATGAATCTATCTATCTGTCTATCTGTCTATCTGTCTATCTGTCTATCTGTCTATCTGTCTATCTGTCTATCTGTCTATCTGTCTATCTGTCTATCCGTCTATCCGTCTATCCGTCTATCCGTCTATCCGTCTATCCGTCTATCCGTCTATCCGTCTATCCGTCTATCCGTCTATCCGTCTATCCGTCTATCCGTCTATCCGTCTATCCGTCTATCCGTCTATCCGTCTATCCATCTATCCGTCTATCCGTCTATCCGTCTATCCATCTATCTGTCTATCTATCTATCTATCTATCTATCTATCTATCTATCTATCTATCTATCTATCTATCTATCTATCTATCTATCTATCTATCTATCTATCTATCTATCTATCTATCTATCTATCTATCTATCTATCTATCTATCTATCTATCTATCTATCTATCTATCTATATATCTACCGATCTACATATCTACCGATCTACATATCTACCTATCTACCTATCTACCTATCTACCTATCTGCCTATCAACCTATCTACCTATCTACCTATCTACCTGTCTACCTGTCTACCTGTCTACCTGTCTACCTGTCCACCTGTCCACCTGTCCACCTGTCTACCTGTCTACCTGTCTACCTGTCTACCTGTCTATCTGTCTATCTGTCTATTTTTGCCTGTCCTATCTGTCCTATCTGTCTGCCTGCCTGCCTGCCTGCCTGCCTGCCTGCCTGCCAGCCTGCCTGCCTGCCTGCCTGCCTACCAGCCTGCCTGCCTGCCTGCCTGCCTGCCTGCCTGCCTGCCTGCCTGCCTGCCTGCCTGCCTGCCTGCCTGCCTGCCTGCCTGCCTGCCTGCCTGCCTCCTGCCTGCCTGCCTGCCTGCCTGCCTGCCTGCCTGCCTGCCTGCCTGCCTGCCTGCCTGCCTGCCTGCCTGCCTGCCTGCCTGCCTGCCTGCCTGCCTGCCTGCCTGCCTGCCTGCCTGCCTGCCTGCCTGCCTGCCTGCCTGCCTGCCTGCCTGCCTCTGCCTGTCTATATGCCTGTCTATCTGTCTATCTATCTATCTATCTATCTATCTATCTATCTATCTATCTATCTATCTATCTATCTATCTATCTATCTATCTATCTATCTATCTACCGATCTACCGATCTACCGATCTACCGATCTACCGATCTACCGATCTACCGATCTACCGATCTACCGATCTACCTATCTACCTATCTACCTATCTACCTATCTGTCTATCTGTCTATCTGTCTATCTGTCTACCTGTCTACCTGTCTACCTGTCTACCTGTCTACCTGTCTACCTGCCTGCCAGCCTGCCTGCCTGCCTGCCTGTCTGTTCTGTGTATCTGTCTATCTACACTCACACACACACATGCACGCACGCACACACACACACCACATCAAAAAAAATATATATATATATATATGTGTTTTGTGTATATATATATATATATATATATCATACATATACCTTACATACATATGTATGTACATATGTATCTATTTGTGTTTTATATATACATATAATTATATATATATATATATATATATATATATATATATATATATATATATATATATATATATATATATATATATATATATAGTGTGTGTGTTTGTAATTATATATACAATGATATATATATATATATATATAATTACATATAAATATTATTATAATATATAAATATATAATTATATACACTTATATATATAGTATAATTATATATATAATTATATATACTTATATATATATATATAATTATGCATATAATTATATTATATATTATATATATAATTATATATATAATTATACATTATTTTATAGTAATTATATAATATTATATATTATATAATTATTTATATATTATATATATTTAAAATATAATATATATATATATATATATATATATATATATATTATATATATATATATATATATATATATATATATATATATATATGTGTGTGTGTGTGTGTGTGTGTGTGTGTGTGTGTGTGTGTGTGTGTGTGTGTGTGTGTGTGTGTGATGTGTGTATGTGTGCGCGCGATCTCAGCTTGACGTAGGCATATGTAAACATACAACTCTCCAGATGTGTTCATTCTAAGTGAAACTGCGCTTCGCACCATACAACTTAATGACCGGGTTTATTTTGTTTGCTAAGCGTTAAGGCGTACGGAATGTTTGCGAATGCCTCCTAGCGGTGCCGAGATTGTGCTGCAGCGAACATGTGTGCCAGAAAGTGACTGAATGTTTAAAGGACTGAACACCATCATGCATAAGAATGCATTTTTTGCGAAAGTACAATACAGCAACAATAAACAAATCGGATATCTTAAGCTGAAAAAACACCTTACGATCTTATCACATCGGAAATGACACTGTTGTTTGATACCTACACGCATATATGCGACTGATAAATTGAAACAGAAGAGACAGAAGAATGAAAAGGAGAATGGGATAGATGATTCAGCGGTAGACAAAGAACACCAGCAATGTGGCTGTTATACTTGAACAGTTTAATAGTGTCAACACATCGAAGTGCAGAAAAACCTTAGAAAGAATCCAAAGACAAGCTGCCAGATCTTGTACACGAACTATTCTAGAGAGCCAGGAACAGTAACCCAACTTCTTAACGACCTCCAGCGGGACACCCTCCAAACAAGAATAACAATTAAAAGACTTAGCATAATATACAAGATAGAACATAACTTTGTAGATATCCCGCTATGGATGGATGGATGGATTTATGTAATATAAAATGTAAAAACATTAAATATAGGGATGACACAAAAAAGTTCAAGCACTTATTTCCATTGTGGTCCCTAATAGGGGCACGCACGCACGCACGCACGCACGCACGCACTCACGCACGCACGCACGCACGCACGCAGCATGCATGCACGCACGCACGCACTCACACACAGCACCACGCACACACCACCACACACACACACACCACACACCACACACAACACACACACACACACACACACACACACACACACACACACACACACACACACACACACACACACACACACACACACACACAACACACACACACTAGATCACTATATCCAACTCAACATTAGATCCTCACATGACAGTCAGTTCTTGCAAATTGGGTACTCTGCAAACATATTTGGAAACAGCTTCTTCCCAACCACAATTAAAGAATGGAATTATCTGCCACCCCCTAACACTGTCTCAAGTAAATCACTAAACTCATTTCAAAATAATTTAATCCAACATCTTAACAATTAAGTCAGAGGACCCACCATGCGCAGCGGCGTGATGTGTCCCTAGGACATTTTGCCAGTTAAAATGCAGATACAGTCATAGTTTAACAAAAGTATTAGACATTATTTCAATAAGATAGTCCACTGTTTCATCGACACGTAAGTAATGACATGCAGTTACACACAACCACATTGGCAGTGCAGTTGAACAGAGTTCAGTTTCTATAAAAGAAAGAATATCTTACGTGTGTAACAGTCTTTGTTACTGCCAAAACCCACACTGGCGTAATTTAATGCAATTCTCTTTTCGTATTGGTATTTTAGTCCAATTACTTTATATATTCTAAAATTATATTAGCACAGTATTTTCGTCATTTCGTATGTAGAATGTCATATTAACAATTCATATATGTCAGTGGGCTGGTGTTAATGATATGCCACCACCCAATAACAACATACAATAAACCATCACGCAATAAACTCACCGCATAACAGGACAAAAGTCGTCCGGAACATCGTGTCTATTGCGCATTCACCAACAGCGACTTCGCGCGGAAAATAACACCGCTGAATCCAACGCTGAAGTTTCCAGATGTCGACGAAGCCGCATATACTCCGTTGGCGCCCTACTGCTTCTCGGCTAAGACTTAACCTCACGAAATGTTGAGCAGAAGCAAACGAGAAACGTGTTCCCGAATATCTCCTACCACTACTCGGCTGGAGCAGTTCCACGCGCGGGCTCGCTGTGTTTACTGTTATTATTATTCCACGACTCTTGGATTGCCGCTGGACACGCGTGGCTGACGATCCGCGCCGTTGCTGCAGCTCCGCGTGTTGTGTTTCGTCACGCGTGGCTGAACGCGCACGTGGGTATCTTTTTGTCAACAGTGGCGCGTCTAAACCACGTGGACGTCTTAAATGACATAGTACCATACTGGCGCAGAGACCTTCAGGTGATGCATGCTGGAACCCGGCCTTTCTCCTCGAGTGCGTTCCGGTTGTGGTCGGCTTTGTGCAATGGCAAAGGTCAGCGGCGACACACCCTGGATAACATTAGTTAACACAGATTCTATTAATACAACACTGACACCACAATATCTATGACGTTGCCAATGTTGTCGTCGATTCCAGAAATTGTGTTATACCATATTTTAGCACATATCTTTCTCGATAACTTTTACATTATCCTTCTTGCAATGAATAAGTACATGTTCATGTATACACACATACATAAGCACAAGGCGTACAAGACGTTCAAAATACAAGACGTTCAAAATATCTTCAACCCCGTGGTATACACTACGATACATTTCTGACAAAAAAATACTTACTTACAAATTTATAGGATCGGATATTGTTTAGCCAATAAATCAGTATTTGCTCTGCCAGGAAATAAAACATAACTTAAAATTACTCGTGGTTAAAGAGTTATAATAATTTTTTAGCCAAACTGGCATTAACATCATTACAAGTTTGGTAATGTTTTGGCCACGAAATCAATACGAACACCCATGCAATGGTGAAAATTTTGTCGATACTAACATTGCAAATTTGTAATTTCTACACTCAGGTATGTGAAAAATATCTCAACATGGCCAGACGTATTGTTAATGGGTGTCCAAAGACTAAATCTCCAGCTTAATTTTGTAATAGATTTAGGGTGATAGGCCTATTTAAATAACGATTCTTTGATAACATGAACACGTTCGACTTTTCAAGGTGGGGAACGTTATCGTCAGTAAATGTAATGGCAATTCCGAAATGTAAGTTTTAGATAAGGCATCACGCGACATTATCTGAATGCGTGCATGCGTGCATATTGTCCTTGCTAACTCAGCAGAAACACACCATTCGCAAAAAAACAGTCAGGCCAATTAGTGCAATATTATAATGTTGTTTGTAAAATGTTGTCATGGAAGAATGCTTGAATTGGAGGAAAGTTGACGACACCACGGAAACTATTCTTATAGAAACGGAATGACATTAGCGAAAGAGTCACTAACGAAAATATAATAACAATAACAATAACAATAATAATAATAATAATAATAACAATAACAATAACAATAATAATAATAATAATAATAATAATAATAATAATAATAATAATAATAATAACAATAATTTTTAAATAATTTTTAAATAATAATTAATAATAATAATTAATAATCATTATTATACAATAACAATTAATATGAATGATATGAATGATGATAGATAAGATGATGATGAGATGATGATATAACAATAACAATAACAATAACAATAACAATAACAATAACAATAATAACAGCAACAATAATGTTTACTTTGTACAACGTCATATCCAGAGCGTTCATAGTGGATAACATAAGACATATATAGGAAAATAACACAAATTTTACTATAATAAATTTAAATACATAAATGCATGACATTAGTTTAAAAGTTAAAATAATAAATTACCTAGCAAACTAAATACATAACAGAAGTTGATTCAGTTTTAAAACATATAAATTAATTAATCAATTAACTAATACAAACTGGATAAATTACAACATAATGCTTCCACGAATTTAAATAGTGTAAGCAGTAATAAAAAGGTGCGCCTTTAGAAACGCCTGAACATATCGAAGACAAGTTTAAAAGTGACAGCATTCGGCTGAGCATTGCATACAGCTGCGGGAGCGGGAACGAATTACTCTAGCCGGCTTCAGGTCGTGATCAATGAACCACAAAAATATTCATCCTAAACGATGCAAAACTTGATAAGCGGTAGATTAAAAACAATCCATTTAAAGGATTTACAAATACAAAAACAAGCTGACCTGCCATGACAGAGAGATTTCACAGCTCTCTGCCGTGACCAGGATTCGAACCTGGGTTCTCTCGGCCACAACGAGAAGTACTAACCACTATACGATCACGGCCATCGCGCCAGCTGGCAGACAAAGGCCGCGTGTGTCGTGTTACCGCTAACACGGCTTCTTGTTGTTTATCCTGTTGACAGCCGCAAAGGGCGACAGTTAGTGTGGTGGGTGTTGGGGAATGCAACACCTCAATTACACTGGCTCCTTCTTATGGCGCCTGGGTATGTCGTTGACTTAACCTACTGCATAAATTTGCACTTTATAAAACATTTTTAGTCTGGAAGAGGGTCAGGGGGTAAACCCCCGATGTTGAGTGGGAGATTTAGCCCCCACTATGTCGTGGCTTTTGAAAACAGTGTTGCGGAATGTATGTATGTATGTATGTATGTATGTATGTATGTATGTATGTATGTATGTATGTATGTATGTATGTATGTATGTATGTATGTATGTATGTATGTATGTATGTATGTATGTATGTATGTATGTATGTATGTATGTATGTATGTATGTATGTATGTATGTATGTATGTATGTATGTATGTATGTATGTATGTATGTATGTATGTATGTATGTATGTAAAGAGTATATGTATGATAATTATGAACTCTAAACTCTTGATGATTGATCAATCAATTTAATCTTTTCGGTTTTACTTATAAAAAAGTTTTCTGTTAGGTACCTAAAAGTGAATAACATATATTATACATACGACCAGTGGACCGTATAAATAACGGCTATCAACCTAACACAAGAACGAGAATGCACGTGTATACAAAAAAGCACAGTAATGCATTCAGCCGATACACTCCCATGTCAATAACTCTAAACAAATGTCACGTACTTAGATCGACGATAGAAGCTGATGTTCCTCCCTTCTGTCCTGTAAAAAATAAAAAATACTTATTTTTGTTTGTTTTTCGTTTGTTATAATTTTTTCATATATGGTTTAACATATAACTATGGTGAATGGTGTTCATGATATTGATATATATTGCCGAATGAAGCCATTGCTAGTCGTAGGGCACAGCTTTGTACGTCGCGTGGCCGGCAAGATCAACAAGGACAGCCTCTGACCTAGATGGTGGAATGAATCACACAGAAGTGCGGGGCAATGGTGGCATACGGATATCCGGTGTCTATCGTCAACTAACCTACGTCCGCCGAACCAAACCCTGTACGATCTTTCTAGATATAGGAACCAATGATCTCAGGGATCCAGAAAAGCACTCCGTACAACTAGCCAGGAAGATTATAGTTGCGGCAAGAACCGTCGGAGAGATACCGATGGTTCGTAGAAGAAAACTTAAAGTTCATGCGGAGGGAACTTGTGGCGATAAATGTTTCAGAAGGCTGTACGTGGAGTTCCAGCCTCGGAATTTCATGTTGTTCTGCATCATCATAAAGATAATTATGCCATGAACAAATATATCGCATTCGTTACGTGTTGCACGTGAGCGCGCGACCTATTTCTGGGACACTGCAACAATGTCACGCAATTTTGAGGCTTTATCGCGGCTGACTGCGTTTTCCCGAAGCATGGCTGGGTAACTCAGCTCGTTATGTAATAACATGTAGCCATTATTCCTAGAAATTGTTACACAACACTCATATTCACCCGTCTGTTTTTCATACAGATGATGTAATATGACGCCCGTTGTTATTAAAATATAGTTACGGAACTATTGTGTAAAATTCGTTATTACACAAACCATTACAGAAACCACTACAGATACCCTGTAGTTAAGTAAGTCTAACGCGGTAACGTTAGATCGAACGCTTGCAACAAAGCGTAGTTAATGAATACGTCTACATGTCGTCCAAAGTCCGCTGACTACATTAGCTAACATATCAAGATGGAATTACTCCACTTAAAAGCACATCTATCATAACTCAACGCTGCTAGTAACACCGAATGGAGGACATGTTCTACAATCTACGCGCCCTCATCAATAAATTTCTAGCGGTCAACGCAGCGTATGTATATGTGCATCAACACGATTCCAATCAAAAAGGTTACGACATCTACTTATGTCAACTTGGAAACAAGATTAAAACAATGACCCGGCGCGTCCAGTGGCAGACACGTCGTCGACGTTGAACGATGATGACTGGTCCGGCGAATTAAGAATAATCACGATTGAGTGGACTGTCATGTTTGCGACACTCGAGCGCGCCTGCTGCGTGTGTTTGCATATATCTAATCGCAGCTCGACTGGAGAGCTCCGTGCATGATGGGTGGTGAATTTCGTTGACGAAAGTCCAAACTTCACTTGTTACAACCAAGGTGACGTGAACAGGTAAGACTGCTATACGGTTGTCTCTTGAGCGGTAATATTGTAGCCAGTGTAATAATATAGCGATATTTAGCAAGGAAATTTGAGCATTGTAACGTCAAGAAGGGTGACACCAATTTATATAGTATTGAAACAAAATGCTTTAGTTGTACTAATGGTTAAGGCTTTTATAAGTTCTAGACGACATCTGATGGACAAGCAAGCCATGCCTCATTGTCACCGTGGAAGAGAAATATTTGACACATGACTAAAATACTGCTGGTTGACAGTTGTGGGTGCTGTTGCCTAACAGATAGACAATAATGTACAAAAACGAATTCCAAAATGATTGTACCAGTTACTTTCTGGCAGTACTGTAGATTCACTGGTGTATTAAGACATTGGAATACGGTGAAACTGTGATGGTGTCGTAACACTGTTTCACTAATTGCGGTAACAGTCACCCTCGCAACCCTGAGGTAGGGAACAAACTTCCACTACGCATTTTATTTTATTTTTATTTTCATATATACCGATATTACTGACTGAGCTAAAAGTATGTAGTCAGCAGCGCCCCCGAGCGTAAATGTCTGAACTATTGCATAAGGAATACCATAGATATAAATATACGGGAATACCCAGGCAAAGCAGCTGCAAACCATAATTATTCTATTATTCTGTTTGGATGATGCCATCAGCATTGTTGCTTTGAATATTTGTCATCCTCGTAAGCCAGGGATGATTATTCCGCACACTACTGCAGATTTCCTACGCATTGTACGAAAGTTAGCGGAATTAAACTAGTTTACTGACTTCGTCGGTTGCAACTGTGCAACCCGTACAGAACAATCCAGACACCTATGTAACGGATAGGGCTTGCACGCCAGAACATGTCATCACGATTTTACATCTCCACTTTCGCATTTTATGCGGGAATCCGTAAAATAGACCTACGACGTGTTGGCGTGAGTTATGAATTGAAACACCCGTGGCTGATTGTGTGTGTAGCCATCGGCAGTACGCAATACGAATCATCGGGCGCCAAGTGTCACTGCTGATAGTTACGTCAATACTTGGCAGCGGTAGGCATGGCAAAACTCTGAATATAAACTCAGCTAATGAAATCACTCACGAGGAGTGTGGTCGGCTTCCGGTCATGTAATAAAATGTTTGGTGATTTCAGCCACAATCTGTTCGTGCTACAAGCAATGTTTGATATGTAGAAGCAAGTATTCGCATACTCGAAGTCGTTTAAGCTGCTTATACGATTGGGTGGACGGGTCATATATTGGATTTCGTAGAAATTAGTTATCCGTCTTCAAATTGGGGCGGGTATTTGTGCTGTTCTCACGGGTGATTCAGTCGCGACTGGCGACGTTAATAAGTATTGTCTGTTCGACATATTATGTTTATTTTTATCATGTATATATATATAGAATACAATCCTAATGGAAACATGGCTATGAGTATCAGTTCTGATATAAAAATAGCGAACTGTGTAGTTAGCAATACAATTTGACCTCTGTAGTGTTTCCAGCCGATTTTAGCATGCACTTGTCGACTGATGCTAAAGTGTACACTAATTACACACGACGCTACATATGGCGAACCAGGTCTGAAGTAGGCCTAGACGCCCGTAACTTCCGATGCTTGCAGGCCAGTATCGTTGGTCACAGGTGAATTGTGGAAATAACATCCTTTTCTTAATAATTATGACAAAAATTACTACATTGACTTATAATCGCTATCTCTGCAGTCGGTAGAAGACATTAACTTTATAGACACTGCGTAAAACTCCAACACGATGCTAAGCGAAATATAGCTGAAGCGTCAAATAAAAAAGTCATCAGCGTTTAGTATGCAATGGTTAGCTGTTTTTATTTGTGTTGGAGTGAAGTTGTGTAACTCGCGTCTATCTTAGACAAAGCTAGATCTTTGGAACTGGCTTCTATATCCAGAAGTATGATAATTTGAACACTTAACCATGTTTATTAAATTGCTCATTTATGGTGATGACTTCAGTTAGACATGTTAGTTAGTCTTGAAGTCACCGCGAGGCGCCACTATTGTGACCAAATCGCTCAATGCGTGACTTTGTTTTGATAGCAGGGAAATAAAACACCTCTTCCGTTTCCAGTCAAATTTGGCATGTCCTAACCTAGCCTCGGTTACCCTGGCGTCGTGAAGTGGCTGCCATTTTGAAACCCCTCACTGCAGCCTGGGAAAATTATGCTCTGCGTTCGTGACCGCCAGGGCGGCCTTATCCCAGACTAGGGTAGAGGCGACGTTTGCCTCTTAGGCCGACTTTGAAATAACAAATTAAAAAAGAATAAATTTGTATACGATAATATGATACTATAAAATATATTAAAAATCAAAGTTATACTGAAACATGTCACACACAAAAATACAATTAAAACCTTTTAGTTTTTCATCTCATTTTTCCATTTTTATTTTATTTAGAGATATTTTATAACTAAGTTTAGTTATCAAAAGCGTCCATACTAAAAATAATAATAATAATAATAATAATAATAATAATAATAATAATAATAATAATAATAATAATAATAATAATAATAATGATAACAACAACAACAACACAATAGATATAACATAAGATACTAACAATAACAATAACAATAACAATAACAATAACAATAACAATACTACTACTACTACTAATAATAACTATTATTATTATTATAGACGTAAACCTGGCGATAATCAAGACACGTGTGGTGACGACTTCCAGCAGGATGCTACATAAGCAATTGTTAACAAATCTTTCACCAGACTCTATCTTCTCGGAGAAGTCACGCAGCCGAGCGAGAGTCGGTTAAGCGAGACTGGCGATACTCAAGGCGCGGGGTGCGTCAATCGCATTGATCACATTAGTTATTTGAATAGACAAACATCGTCTCTTCGTTTCGCCCACGCTGACGCCATGTTTCTACCAAACCTGAGACACAGTGACACTTTCTCGCCCTGCGTGTTTACCGGCAAGACGCCCAATAACCCCAATGCACGGGAACTGTGCCAAAATACCTCAACCAAAATGGCGTTCAAATTTGAATGCAGCCAGCTAGTTACCAAGGATTTCAATGTCCATTTCCTAGGGCAGTATTTGATTTTTTTGACGAGCAATAAATCTGTTGTGTCCGCTATGTGATTTTAGTTCTTTATAGCTTTCTGGGGAAACACAAGTCGACTTTTAAATTAAGAAATTATCACGTCGTGTCTTCTCGTGGCGATAATAGAAGCATTTAGCCGGATGTTAGAGTATGAGTTTTTCTAAGCGTCTTCTGTTTTGTTAACGGGTGGTGTGTGTAGTATATGATTGATGATGTCACGAGCTCACATGAGGGTGTCGTTGTCATGCTATACGACGAAAGCATGTCGCAGCCAAGTGTTGACGAATCGTTTGTCAATACGAACCGTGTTTATCCTTTCCTACCCGGTAAACAATAGGCCACTCCACACGCTCACTATCAACGACGTCTTCACAGACCCAGACCTCTAGTTACAAAATCAAGTAGGTCTACACGTCAGTGTCAACCCCAAACATTGCTACAAATCGCTCAACCAGATACATAACTACGCCTGTTGTCTGTCTGCCTTCGATGCACTATTATAAACATTGCTACAGAGAGACTTTGACGTTGTATTCACAGTTGCGTAATTATGCAACGAACGTCGGTACGAGCATTTTTGGTTACGTTCAAATATAGTTCTTGTCCAACAGATCCATACTTTGTAGGTTGGCAAATATTATCGAGTTGATTTTAATAAAACACACGTATTTTTATTTACGATTGATCAATGTACTCAGCTATAGTCTTTCTGTTCTTTTCCCTTTACGAATGCCCTTTCTTGTAATAGCTTTTCTACCGTAGGCCTACAATACAATTGCTGTATTCTGTCATGTCAGCGCGGACCAAACTTACAAACATGTATCAAGTTAAGCGTATTATCCCCGTAATGAACATCCTTAGGAGTAATCACGCTGCCCGGACCCCCCAATTCCACACCATAACACGACAATGTACAGTGAGTGGTGATGTGCGACATCAAGTTTTACAATGATATCACGACAATGTACAGTGAGTGGTGATGTGCGACATCAAGTTTTACAATGATATCACGACAATGTACAGTGAGTGGTGATGTGCGACATCAAGTTTTACAATGATATCCGCTTAGAAACCCCCAACTTACCATTCCTGGTTGCGTGCCTGCACATTATCAATGGTGCCTAGATTAAATAAAGCGTCTTGTAGCCAGCTGGGATTTATTTATAGTAATTATTAGGGCCCCCCTATATAGGATTTCGTTAATAAACCAATTGCATTAATAAGTCATGTGTAAATATGGTTGGACGTTTTGGCTAGTGGAAAATTGAAGAAATTGCATAATATAAATAAGGCTGTTTTTAATATTAAAAAGTGGGTTATAATGCCAAACTGCCCTTTCAAACTTTTAATCGAATTCACTAATAAAGATTGCAAATGATTATACAATATTGTACATTTTTGCATTTCTTGCGTACAAACGTATCCTAAGAAAGACCAAGGCCCAAAGTTAGATCCCGTTCCGTTTTCTAAACACGTCTTTTTTGGTCAAAAAACAAGCTGACCTGCCATGACAGAGAGATTTCACAGCTCTCTGCCGTGACCAGGATTCGAACCTGGGTTCTCTCGGCCACAACGAGAAGTACTAACCACTATACGATCACGGCCATCGCGCCAGCTGGCAGACAAAGGCCGCCGCCCTGCCATAGTGCCGAAGTGCAGCGGGTGGGGTGAGGTGGGGAGGGCTGGTCGGTTGAGGGCCTCGTTCGGTGATTGTCCATTGTCAGCAGAGGCGTATCTCGTCGCTATACAGTATGTGCTCTTTAGTTTGGTGTCTGCCACTCGTCACCTCCGTCTAATAACTCATATATGCCACGCTATAAGCCTCTATCTGTGTCGTCGACTAAACGTCGTATGACAAGTTGTACGAGCTCAATGTGACATGATACCCATGGGGGGACACTACCCTTACTTTAAGCTTACAGGGGGGACCGAAGGCCATATACCTGTACCCTTGATAAGGGCATCCAATATCAAAACGTATACACTGGACAAGAAGTATTGTTGTTAGAAATAGCAATTTAATTCATATAAGGTGTGTATGCTTTTAAGAGAGCATAGACCGCCCCCCAAGCACACAAGCTTTGTTGGACTTTTAGCACCGTGCATTGGCCTGCACGAGGGCCCAGTCTAGTATATGAAAGAAGAAGAGCTGTGTGTATTCCGATACATATATGTAGCATATTTGCGCTTTCCATCTAGCTAACTAGACAGTTCCTCACAGTAATATACCCTTGTTGAGGGAACGTCTGTTTAATGTTGGTCCTTTTTCTGCGGTGAACACGTAAAAGCAGACCTTTGATCCAAGGGCGTCGGCAAGACACCAACGTCGACGTACAGGTAGTGCACCCCCCACCCGGGGGTGGAGGGGAGGGTACATGGGTTTTCGCAGTAACTCGACCTTTGCCTCATTTAATATAAGCGAGTGAATCACTGTTGGTGTGTGATCTCACGCTTTTGCGATATATGCGACTTGATCATATACTTATATTATTATACAACTTTATATTGTAATACTGCACTGTAATATGTATCCATGCAGATCATATTGGAGAATATTTATATTTTATGCAGAAACGCAACAGCGATTTTCCCATTCAATATTGGCGCTACGTAAAAGCGATTATTCTGTTGCTGTTTTCCTTACGTATTTCCGTTATATATAACTATATAGTGATAAGTAATATAAAATGGTTACTAGGCAAGGAAGCGTGAAATGTAAATTCAAACTTAAAAGCTTGTTTCCTACACGTTTCTTAATTATTTTCTAAGTATCGTATTTCTAATTATGTATGTTGAAAAATGGAAACTCTGCTTGTAATCTGCATAAGGTAAATGTGGTATGATATGCGTGGATTATATTCAAAACACGTGCACAGTTTGTATTAATAGTCATATATATATATATATATATATATATATATATATATATATATATATATATATATAATATAATATATAAATAAATAATTATATACATTCTCTCTCACGCAAGCACGCACACGCACATGCAACATCGGTGATGACATTTGTGTAAGATTGTAAGATTCTTCTTAACGCAATCCGCCCGCTTGTTATGTGAACAGCGACCGCGTGTATCGTTGATAACGCGTATTATCAATAAGGGGTGTCATAACGCGTATGCCGCCCTGTGGTGTCTCGTTATTTTTGGCTTTATCAATATTTAACAAACACTGCCTTACTGCGGCCTCTGTCCACCTTCCAGCCTACGCCGTGTCGGGTCGGGTCGGGTCGAGTCGAGTCGAGTCACGCTGTCTGCTACCTCCCTCTACGTCACCGCCATCAGTCGGACCCGGAGACGGCGCAAACAAGCGGAAGACGGCAAAAACGACACCTTCTCTCGGCCCCATCTCATTTCGAATGCGACGGATATAAACCGATTACAGGATGCATAC
The DNA here is from genome assembly GCA_025642075.2 of Ridgeia piscesae. Taxonomy (NCBI): domain Eukaryota; kingdom Metazoa; phylum Annelida; class Polychaeta; order Sabellida; family Siboglinidae; genus Ridgeia; species Ridgeia piscesae. The sequence goes on along the minus strand of JAODUO010000205.1, from coordinate 515,057 downwards.
GTCGGTTAGTAGCATCGCATCGACCGGTACGACAACCAGTAGCAACGTCTCGGCCGAGTACCTCTGGTCCACCGTCAGTCCGTCCGTCGGAGGCAACAGCACTGGGAACACAACAGCGGCCGTACACGTCGGAACAACACCGGACCCGATGGCGGCTAATATCACGACAACGGCGGCAAACGTCACCGATACCGCCAACACCACGACGACAACAACGACGATGGTGGTTAACGCAACGACCACGCAAATGCTGAACGGTACAACGACGGAAACGATGACAAACAACACGACCACATTACTGTCAAACGCCACGACAGTCCCTACCACCTTCCAGGGAAACACAACATCCAGCACCAACGACACCCGGATTGAGACAAGCACGCCAACCATGACAACGACATCGCTGGGAAACCAGACAACCCCGGCCAAACCAAACACAACCACCACAACCACAACCATCACCACCACCACCACCACCATCACCACCACACGGCGGGCAAGCCCTCGTCAGACCACCTTCCCATCGACCGGCACTCCGCCGACTGTGCCCACGTACACGGCGGCCCAGACGACGTGGAGCGTGCCGTCTCGTGGGCCGGGGACGACGACCGCCTCGCCGCGGCTCCTCGCGGGGAAGCACCTCTACATCGGGGCCGGAGCCGTCGCTGCCGGCGTCATGCTCGTCATCATCCTGGCCAGTGTCTTCTGCACGAGACGGCGCAAACACAGGTAGGACGCGGATAGTTATTACCACGTGTGAAAACAGTCAAGGTTAGACACATCAGAATGGCTTAGAACTAACGTTTGACTTTATAAATAGAATAGAATAGAATAGAATAGAATAGAATAGAATAGAATAGAATAGAATAGAATAGAATAGAATAGAATAGAATAGAATAGAATAGAATAAATATAAAATAAAATAAAATAAAATAAAATAAAATAAAATAAAATAAAATAAAATAAAATAACATAACATAACATAACATAACATAACATAACATAACATAACATAACATAAAATAAAATAAAATAAAATAAAATAAAACAAAACAAAACAAAACAAAACAAAACAAAACAAAACAAAACAAAACAAAACAAAACAAAACAAAACAAAACAAAACAAAAAAACAAAACAAAATCGCATCGCATCGCATCGCAACCGCACCGCACCGCACCGCACCGCACCGCACCGCACCGCACCGCACCGCACCGCACCGCACCGCACCGCACCGCACCGCACCGCACCGCACCGCACCGCACCGCACCGCACCGCACCGCACCGCACCGCACCGCACCGCACCGCACCGCACCGCACCGCACCGCACCGCACAAAATCAAATCAAATCAAATCAAATCAAATCAAATCAAATCAAATCAAATCAAATCAAATCAAATCAAATCAAATCAAATCAAATCAAATCAAATCAAATCAAATCAAATCAAATCAAATCAAATCAAATCAAATCAAATCAAATCAAATCAAATCAAATCAAATCAAATCAAATCAAATCAAATCAAATCAAATCAAATCAAAGCACACCAAAGCACACCAAAGCACACCAAAGCACACCAATGCACACCAAAGCACACCAAAGCACACCAAAGCACACCAAAGCACACCAAAGCACACCAAAGCACACCACACCACACCACACCACACCACACCACACCACACCACACCACACCACAGCACACTGCACCGCACCGACCTGCACCATGACCGCACTCCCGCACTTGCACCACGCACCGCACCGCACCGCACCGCACCGCACCGCACGCACCGCACCGCACCGCACCGCAACGCACCGCACCGCACCGCACCGCACCGCACCGCACACCGCACCACAACGAAAACGACAACGACAATATACATAAACTAATCATAATTATTAAACTCAACTCAACTCAACTCAACTCAACCAACTCAACTCTAATCAACTCAACTCAACTCAACTCAACTCAACTCAACTCAACCAACTCAACTCAACTCAATAACTCAACTCAACTCAACTCAACACATAGAACTAGACAACCACACCACACCACACCACACCACACCACACCACACCACACCACACCACACCACACCACACCACACCACACCACACCACACCACACCACACCACACCACACCACAACGAAAACGACAACGACAATATACATAAACTAATCATAATTATATAAAATAAAGTTGTGTTGCATGGTGGTCGCATGACACATTATATGCCGTATTCCCGTGACCAAATAAATATAAACTTCTTAATATCTATACATACCCACGCATGTAGACGATAACAATGTATACGAAGATGACTATCACGAGACATCTTCTCTATGACAAAAAAAGGTGGCGAAACAAAACGAATTATTGTCGGAAATTATTGTTAGATAATAATTATAAGAAATGTGTGCGAATCAAAACATACCGATAAAAAGTAAACAAATATTCAATTGCACTCCACACATAAAGTAAATGATTAGTCATCTATCTACGGCAATGCAGCTTGCCTTGTTTATATTACGACACCCCCCGCAAAGCCTTCTCAAGTGGTGCTCCACGCCTCTGGAACAATTTGCCGCTTGCCAAGGGTGCCACAGACTATCACAGTTCGTTCAAAAAGCAACTGAAGGCATTTCTGTTCAAAAGAGCGTTTTCACTTTGAACGAATATACAATCTGAACATTTTAATATACACAATTCAGTTTATCGTCATCAATTTGTTTTACAAATGCATTTCTATTTTACCTTTTTAAAAGGAAATCTGAATGGTTTTAATTTCTAGATTTATGGCACAGAAAAATGCTGTCATAATATTAATGTCATTACCGTGTGTGTTTGTAGTAAATGTAGGAAACTGACTGCTGACGACAGCAACATCAACGCGTACGAGGTGGAGTTGGCCACTCGTCTGGGGGCAGATAATGTCGGCGCCACACTGGTCGACTCGGACGACGCGGCGGATGACGACAAGCCGGAGATGCGGAACTACTTTCAAGACGGACTACATTCAGAGGAGAACAACTCGAGCACCGGTGACGGGGAGACACCGGAAGGACGAGCAACGCACCCTAGCGGGATAAAAACGGAAGACCGCCTGAGCGTCGGTCCCGTGATGCTTGGCGACTCTTCCGGTTCGACGCAGGAGACGTATGACCGCGCCTACAGCTCCCATGACACGTTCAAAAGTTGGTAGTGTACGGCGTTCTAACATCATTGGACACGACGTCATAGGCAGATTCAAACACGACCGTTGTTGCGCTTACATTTTCCCGGTCGTTATAAACGTTCCGATTGACGTTTCTGCGCATGCGCAACAAGTGTAAAATCACCAATGTCCAGCGAAACGACAAAGCATTTTCGGTATAAATGCCACGGGCTGTTCGTTAACTCTCCTGTGTTGATTACTGTGAAGTTTTTTAAAATATCGTTCAATGCAATAAAATATTACGTTTTTTAATCAATCACTATCACGGAGTATGGCGCACTACAGTCACGTGATTTAGGCTTGCTATCAAAATATGCCTAAAAACGTATTTGCCTCGTGTTAATTTGCGACAAATAACTTTGCTGGGAGGTTATATAAATCCTAACGAACAACACGTAGTATTTCTGCCACAAATGCTTTGTCCCTTCGCTGCACATTGATGATTTTACATTTATCGCGCATGCGCAGAAACGTCAATCGGAACGTTTCTAACGCCGTAAAAATGTAAGCGCTACACCGTTATCACTACAAGCACTCAGCGTCAGTCCGTTCGGATCTCCGCAAACTGCGACCCCAGCTAGAACTCGAAATGTATCACTTTTACATTATTGCGAACACACAGTTAACAATTTAACTGTGCTGTCTTTAAGATGGTGACGATGCCAGAAAACAACCACATGACGCACGCGGTGAGAACCGGAAGTTGTCGGATGACGCCATTTAGGACAGCCTACTCCGTTCTCTTTGGTACGGTGGTGTATCACAGCTCACACATAGTTTCCCGTTGGTGGTCTTTGGCGTGGCTTCTGTGTACTTGGTTGACTTGAGCATGGCCACGAACTCGGCGGAACCATGGCATGGATTCGTTCTAGGAACATTGTCCATGACCCTCGAAGTCTTATGCATTTGTCAATGCTTTTTATAGGGATATTACTAAATAAACCGGACACTTTAGTTCATGTTTATATTTCCGAATGAAAGCGGGTTTTTCAGGGTAAACGAATCATGTATATAACTGAGTGTATAATCAGTGTTTGGAAATTCTTTTCACGTGAGAAAGTATAGTATGTCCGATATCGAGGTTTCCAGAATTATCGGATGTTGGATTAACGAGGTTCTGGATTAACGTATTTGGTTTACTGTGGACTCTTCAAATATTCTTGGGGGCAAGGCTTAAGTTTGGAACGTATTAGGCTCAATTTGAATGTTTGTATAATCCCGAGTGCCTACGTTGAAACTAAGGTCGAATAAATAAAGTGAATAGCTTTTTTTGTCAACAGACAATCCAACCACCCGTGAATTGTTGTACCCGATTTAATGTTTTAATCATAAGCGATCATGCCCAATCCTTAGTGACTTGCCATACTCGCCAGCAGGAGTGCCATATTTGAAAGCAGGCCCGACTATGCAATTTACTGACCAACAGTAGCAACTCTTAGCGACTGCGTTGGAGAACCATCCAATAACATGTCGAAACTTTCCGTTAGTAATTCCCTGGCCAAACTATCACATCGATACTAAAAGTTGCTAATTTGTGTCTAACCAAAACATATATAACAAAGTTAACTTTGCAACAAAAAATAAAGAATATTACATGAGTTGTTTACAAGAAAAACTGAGTTGAAGACATACAAATGTATTTATCGGTTACGCCATTTTCACAGGAAGACTGCACCATGGTGGGTTTTGGTATTATTACACTTATTCTTTCTAGTTTGCAGGTCGCCGATTTGGGACAGTGCTGTTCGCAAGCTCAATAAACCCATGTTAGCTTATGCAATGGTGTATTCTCTATTGATTACTACAATTTAAATTACATCGGTGCAAGACATAATAATATTGTGATATGTAAATTCTCGTACTCCATGGGTATGGTAACGCAGTTTACTACGTAAATAATAACCGAATTTGCTTTGTTGCTGTACGTTGTAAATGTTACATCCGCATGATGCACGATAAATCGGCGTCCGATTCATAGGGAATGCGATAAACCAACAAATGAACTAGCGCATTCTTATACAACTTAGGGCTCTAAAAGTCAAGCAAAACGAAGAAACCGCCGCATCATAACTGACGTCACTGCTCAACGCTCAATCCACTGCGCATTTTATTTACGATATCGGACAATTTATTGGAATCTTCAACTTCGAAATGATAACATTCCTGGTTAATCGCTGCGGTGAAAATGTTGTTTGCATTAGCTCTTAGGTGTATTGCACCAAAACGTTGCCTTCTGTTACCATTTAAATACTTCCCACGTGTCAAATTTAAATTATATTGTTCCAGGAGTATCTGTAGAGATACTGACGTAAGACCAGAGCATTTTCCCCAGAAGAAATATCATTATGCTGGTTGTCTGAAGGTGTGTAAAGACGTGTAGTATTGAATAAGTACAACATTGTTTTTGTGCAGTGCGGCATTAGAGCTGTCAAATTAAAACATGTCAGTCGGTATTTTTCTGCTTATTAATACTGGTGTCATTTTGATTGATTTAATTACAACAGGTCACTGTTTGATTCTAGTAGAAATGAAGGGGTGTCAGGTTTCGAAGTAGTTTGTGGGGAACTGAGGTATGAAAAGTAAAATGTGGTTTTACGTTTATTGGTCTACATTTGAAAGCAGACACAAGACAGCTTGTACGATGAGGTATTATTGTTACAAATAAATAGTAGTACATATAAATAATATAAATATATACATATACAAAGATTCGTTACTGTTCACTTAAGTTTGAGTGCACGAATGTATGCATGTTTGAATCCGCACGCGAACTGCAGAATTACACACAGTAGTGCAAATTGGCACATTATCAGTTGCGTGTACGATTGTTACTGTATAATGACACTAGCAGATGATCATTGCAACATTAAAATCGTACTGAAGCACCTTTGTTCACCGTCTACCGCATTGTTGTTTTGTTATTTTGCAACATTCGTAAGTCAAGATAATGAATCCAAAGGCAATCAACCATCAACACAGCAATTACCACCTGTGATTGTAACCAGAGACTAATATAGTCTAACAAAGCAATTGTTATTTGAAGCATGATACACTAACTTATACCAACAATAAGATAACTAAATAGTTACAACTGAATACACCCAATCATAACAAATAAATATATTTCGCATTCCTAATACGAACTAGGGTTAGGTATATTGTTTTTCCAATGAATTATGCTTAAATACAGACACTGATGTTAACGTTGTGTACTTAAATATGACCAACATGTCAAGTGCATGCATCTGCACACATAGGTAAAATCAACACGATATTAAATACACGACTTAAACATTTCTTTACACATTTACAACTAAAAACAACTTTGCACATGCAAACATGTTGCATTCAACAAAGTATTGTCAACATACTGGCACATATATGCATCTGTATATATATATATATATATTATATATATATGCAAATCTATACACACTCGCACATACATACACACATACGTACATACATATATACATACATATATACTTTGGAAGGAGCAAAAATATAGGATATTACACAACCTCTCTTGCAACAATGCTATCAAACTTTGCATCTAAATGCACCTACCTGCATTTCATTCTAAATCACCTGCATACATGTTCACGGATGCATCTGCATTAGCTTTGTTCATTGACTGTATGTCTTTGGATGGTATATCCTTGAAGACACATGAAAACTCCTCGATATGAACAGGGTAATATAAGATGTGCAAATGTCGGACATACGACATACATATTTTACTGTACCACATCCCGTACTTTCAAGTTTCTCTCTCTAAGAGAACAAACTATATATATATATATATATATATATATATATATATATATATATATATATATATATATATGAATATTAATGTACTAATATAATAACATTAACTTAACAAAATTAAATAAGAAATATGTAATTGCTAAGTCACACACTGTATACTTGTCAGTTGGAAACATATAGCTCACACTAAATAGCAGCTCTCAATTCACTCCCATGACAGTGGTACCACCCTGAGTGTTTCTAGAAGTATCAGAAGTAGACATAGTTTAAGTGAATCCTGCAATTGTCAATCTGTGGCCTTTTTTGTTTAAATCTATGCCAATTCAAATCCGCTATAATTTGATTTCAATGCACACCACTGAGTTAGAACACAACTTTTGGGAAATAGTACTTCTTTATAAAAGTACAACTTTTTCAAGGACAACCATTTTGGAGGGGATAAAGAAAATTACTGCATCAAACTTCATTTAGATGTGTACATATGTGATTTACCACTGATCAGGCATTCTGATTCCTAGCCATGAAAACACCAAACATAAGCTTCAGGCCTACCAGACTGGCAAATAAAGCTAATGGGGTGAACAATTCTGACATGAATACAAAAGGTTTTCAGGGCAAAACGCAATAAACACCATTTTTTGCATTTCAACTACACCAGGACAAAACGTTTGTTTCAACAAGTTTTGAGCCAGAATGCTATCTAATTAAAAATAAACTAGTAAACCTCCATTAACTAATGTACACAAAAAAATGTTTTTTCTGTTACAAAACGAGACAATCGCCATCTGTGTTTGTTATAAAAACGCACAATATTAATTTTCAGCCACTGAATGCCCCCTTGCTCCACCTGCTCTGTGGTTGTGCCATATCTTGATAACACAATAATTTAATATCAGATTTTTTTTAAACAAATCTGCACACAACATATGGCTTTAATACAATTCCCTTTGACTTTGGATTTATTAATCTACATCGACTAATTTTCATGTTTTCATTGAAACTTTGAGGAAGAAACCCAAAAGTGACTTTTTCTCAAAACAGAGACTCCTGATATATAGCGTTTTGCCCTAAAACTCTTCATATATATGACTGACTGAAATGGTAATGTGTTCCTGTTAATTTTACTTATTCCATCAAACCCTGTTTGTTCAGACGAAGGTTTGTGTCTGAGGAATCATTCCTGTCACTTTTTGTTCTTCCCATTCATGCTCATCCAAAGGAAGTAGGATTTCATCTTCTCGTTCCCAACCATCCTCTCTGCTTTCCTGATGGTGAAACAGAGACGTTATGAAGAGACACAGAGATTTTTTAACGGCTATGAAGAGACAGAGAGATATTATCAAGAGAGACGTTATGAAGAGACACAGAGACGTTATGAAGAGACACAGAGACGTTATGAAGAGACACAGAAACGTTATGAAGCGACACAGAGACATTACGAAGAGATGACTACACTGTATAAGACATACAAACATCAGACAGAGTACTTAAAAACTGTACTGCATTGCTCATATGCAACAACATTTAACAAGGGATTTAATGAGAGTCATTCAAAGCCTGTACAGTCAAAAGATATTTACATGTGCCATATGTGAGACTGGATTTTTAGGCAAATGAAATATTTTACTTTTTAGCAAAATTACATGCAATTACTTGCAATGCGCTGCGTCTACCACAGAACGTTTTTCTCAACAACGTTGCAATATACCGTTGGTTGTCGCAGCATGTGTTTTGTTGAACATATTAATAACTACTTCACTTAAAGCAACTTTTTTAACCGTGTATTTCCACTGTACTGACCAAATAGTAATGGCTAGTGATTTAGAATACTGATTTTTCTCAAGAAGATGTCACTCAGTTTCTTTGCAAGACAGTGTATTCCGTTACCTTACCCTCATTATCAAACGATTTGGTGATAGCCGAGAAGACAGTCTGGTGGTTCCCTGAATTCTGTGTAACATGCTGCCTCAGGATACTGTTCTATTTATTTTATGTTAATATAAATTTAATTTTGAATAGTTTTTATAATACAGCATTATCTGATAAAAAGGTATCCTTATTTAATTTGTTATTTCAAATTCGGCCTGAGAACCAATCAGCGTCTCTACCCTAATCTCAGGTAAGACCACCACTGGCATGCCATTAATATTCCAGGCAGAGTTGAAACCTCTACCAAATGAGGCTAATTCATACCCTACCATGTACATGAATGCAGCAACTCAAACATGCTACCCTGGTGAAAAGTTAAAATACTACTGTATGCGTGCTGCCACCTGGCGGATTCTCTGATACAACAATGGCAGGCAGTTCAGGAGTGGGGGAGACCTACTTGCATTCCAGTTCTCCCTTGTTGTTGATGCATGTTCTCTTCAGTTTCTCGCGACTCTTGCTGTCCAGTGTGTCCATACACTGTCTGCAGCATAAGAATTAACATGTCTTTTCCCTACTAACCCAAACAACAGGCAATACGATGAAACCAACTTTACAAGTCAGCTTTAGACAATTTTTATTTGAAACCTAATTAGCTGATCGAAATAAATTGTAAAACAGCCATTGGTGAAGACAACATAAACATATTAATGTACTTGTTATATTAAAGGTGTTGGACACTATGGTATTTTTTAATGAAATGTAACGACAACAATTGTTGTTGTTCTGTTGAAATGTAGCTTGATCTTAAGCTATTGATAACATTGAAAAATTTATTAATTGTAATTAAAGTTCAAGATACCTGTCCGAATCCACTGTATTCTCCTATGGAGCTTTCAGTGCCTTTTCGACACCTGTCATGTGACTCTAATGACTGAGTAATCAGCACTCCAACACTGACGACGGTGGCGAGAACTCACTGTACGCTCCATAGGAGAACACATTGAATTTGGAAAGGTGTCTTGAACTTTATTTACAATTACGAATTTAACAGAATCTGGTAACAACGTTCATGCTGAAAAATGCTTTGCTTAACTTAGTGACTGTCTGGCTAACTGACAAGAACCAGCTTACTTCTTGATAAGTTTGGTTGTACTTGTTGGCCAGGCAGACTCATCGACAATGGTTTCATCTGCGACTTCGCAACCTCTGTCATCACAGACCTCCCTCGCGACACTCACGACCTCACTGAGTTCCTGGAGACAAAACAACAACCTCTGTCATCACAGACCTCCCTCGCGACACTCACTACCTCACTGAGTTCCTGGAGACAAAACAACAACCTCTGTCATCACAGACCTCCCTCGCGACACTCACGACCTCACTGAGTTCCTGGAGACAAAACAACAACCTCTGTCATCACAGACCTCCCTCGCGACACTCACGACCTCACTGAGTTCCTGGAGACAAAACAACAACCTCTGTCATCACAGACCTTCCTTGCGACACTCACGACCTCACTGAGTTCCTGGAGACAAAACAACAACCTCTGTCATCACAGACCTCCCTCGCGACACTCACTACCTCACTGAGTTCCTGGAGACAAAACAACAACCTCTGTCATCACAGACCTCCCTCGCGACACTCAACCTCACTGAGTTCCTGGAGACAAAACAACAACTTCTGTCATCACAGACCTCGTGGACACCAACCTCACTGTTCCTGGAGACAAAACAACAACCTTTCATCAAGATCCTCGACACTCACACCTCATTGAGTTCCTGGAAGCAAAAAAAACCTCTGTCATCACAGACCTCCCTGGACACTCACTACCTCACTGAGTTCCTGATGCAAAACAACAACTTCTTCATGACATGCTAATCTAACATACACCATGTTCCTGAGAAAACAACATCTGGACATCAGATGTCGTACACTAATACCTCATGTATTCTTGAGACAAAACAACAATCTTGATCATCACAGACCCTCGCGACACTCACTACCTCACGAGTTCTAGACAAAACAACAACCTGTCATGACAGACTCCTGGACACTCACGACCTCCTGAGTTCCTGGAGACAAAACAACAACCTCTGTCATCACAGACCTCCCTCGACACTCACTGGCCTCACTGAGTTCCTGGATGTCAAAACAACAACCTCTTGCACAGTACAACAATCACTACCTCACTGACTTCCTGACAAAACAACAACTCTGTCATCACAGACCCTCACAACACTCACTACCTCACTGAGTTCCTGGAGACAAAACAACAACCTCTGTCATCAAGACACTTCTATGACACTCACATTCAGATTTCCTGGATAAAAACACAACCTCTGTCATCACAGACCTCTTACCCTATTATTCCTGAAGATAAACAACAATCTCTGTCATCACAGACCTCCTGGACTACTACCTCACTATTCCTGGAAAAACAACACTTCTTCAACAGATCTACATCAAACATACTATTCTCACTAGTTCTGGAGAAAACAAAACCTCTGTCATCACAGACCTCCCTTGTGACACTCACTACCTCACTGAGTTCTTGAGACAAACAACAACCTCTGTCATCACAGACCCCTGAGACACAATCATTTCCTGAAGCAAACAACACTTCAATGAGGCACAGACGTACACTCTAACACTCACTACCTCACTGAATTCTGGAGAAAAACAACAACCTCTGTCATCACAGACCTCCATCGCGACACTCACTACCTCACTGAGTTCTGAACAAAACAACAGACCCTGCATCACAGACTTTCTGTGCACACTACTTAGTTCCTGAGACAAAATCACAATCTGTATACGATATATTTAAATATTAATATATAGGCACTATTTTGGATCAATAATCAAAACCTTGGTCTTCACAGACTGAAGTTCAACATTAAAGCTGTAAAAACACTGCTTCATAAGAGACCTACTAAACTAACTCAAGGTGTACAAAAAACCAGATTCTTTATACACGTTTGGCCACAGTTTTTGTGGCTGTTTCAAACTATATACATATAATATATATATATATATATATATAATATATATATATATATATATATATATATATATATATATATCCAAGAATATGGACCATAGGCCATGCTTCAAATGTGTAGCATTGCCATGTAAACAAAATGTTTACTAATGAAATGCTTAAATTTTAACAACAAACATGTTCTTTAAAACACATTTGGACAGTCAGTGTGTTACGATAAATACCAGGTGTATAATCTCTATCATATAACACTATTCTATGATAATAATGAATGGACATTCTCCCATTAAAAACATAAATCATGACAACACTGACCTCATCGACCTCCTCTGGGTCAGCAAGGTCGTCATCATCCGCCATTTCGCCTCCTGGTAGGTCTTCCTCGATGTCATTCACCTCTGAGTGACAACAATCACCTCATGACATTCACAAAACAAACTCTGCACTTGGGCACCACACGATACAAATTCTTTGCTGATAACATTAGTCAAAGAGACACTTTATGACTAAATTCAAGATTCTTCCTTAAAATCTCCCACTTGTTCAAACTGTATTTATTTATTAGACAACATATTTCAATAATAATTATTGTTAATAAAACTTTTTTTTATTTAACTACTTTAGTATTTTACTTGATATAACTGGTATACATTCTAAAATCTAATAAAAAAATACTACTATTATCACAATATTTACTGCGATGTATATATAACTTCCTGTTACAGATTATTGTGCTGACTAATTCTGTGTAGACAAACTCACTGTTTCATATTAAAGTAGAGAACAATGCATTTTTGTAAGTCTTACCACATGTCAATGAGAGGCACTGAGTGGTATACTTGTAAACGCATAATTCCTCAGGAATATCTGCAAGAAAATCACAAGAAGAACAGTCAATTTAATATATTATGTACATAAAATACAACAGACTGATAAGACAAAAATCCATCGTTAAACGGAATATTTTATTGAATTTTAGGACACTATTTTTGTGACTCAATAATGGAAGTAGCTTGGTGGCTTGTCACAGAGTGAAGTCAACATTAAAGCTGAAAATCATGCTTATACGAGCCCATAAGAAACTTAGTGAAACTAACTCAAGGTTTGTTATCTTGTAAACTAGTGAATATCATATACACGTGTATGTCACAACTGTTGTTAGTATGCTGAAATACTTAATACAGTGTAATGAATATATATATATATAATATATATATATATATATAAATATATATATATATATATATATAATATGAAATTGTATGTATATATATAATATGAAATTGTATGTATATACAGTGTATACATATATAATAATTAATAATAATTGCAAGAATAAGTGGCGCCACAAACAAAATCATTTGGTCAGTCATAAAAGGGGCAGGCAAAAGTTGTCATTGGAACATGGAACTGCCGAATATCTATGGTAGAAAAGCAATTTCAAACAAATACGTTATCAGGTTTTTTCGAAAGGTGGCTATAGCTTCAGAAGATTTAATCATAATAGGGAGTTGATTCCAAATTGTTGGCTCAGCTACAGAGAAAGCATGTTTGCCGGATTAGTGTTAGGAAAAAAGTTATGTGGAAACGGATGATCTTAGTCCTAGAGATATCAGAGAAATGTAGCAGATTAACTAAATATGTCGGTTGTTGAGTAGAAAGAGTGCGGTATGTAACAGTAACCAATTTAATTCGGTATACAACCGGAAGCCGATGTAACTGCTTAAGTAGCTGTAGCGATGGTGAGAAATAGGGGCCTTATGTGTGCAAACAATTGGGTACATGTTGGAGTTTAGATAAGTCTTTTTTGGCAATGTTATTTAGAAGTGAGTTTCAATAGTTCAGTCACTTTTAATCAGAGCAACTGATATTGTTTTAGCAGACGATAAAGACAAATGACACCGGATTCAACGGAAATCACATATATGATAGAAACATGATTTGCATACTTGTGAAATGTACTGATGAAAACTGAAATTACTGTCAAGACACCTATATTCTGAATGGCATCTGATGGTGACATATCGTTACCAAGTTACCATTTTAATTTTTACTTGATTCCATCCATGACAAGTTGCCAGTAAGGTAGTCATTTACAGTTGACATAAATGTATGTTATGCTTATATATATATTTTATATATTTTATATATATATATATATATATATATATATATATATATGTATATATATATATATATATATATATATATATATATCTAACTTGTATAAGGGATACATATATACACATATATATATACATATATATATATAATATATATATATATATATATATATATATATATATATATATATATATATATATATATATATATATATATTACATGTTTAGTATTCATGCATAACACATATCATTTTATGCAAATGATGATATCACAACATAAAAGAAACATATATATATATATATATATATATATATATATATATATATATATATATATATATATATATATATATAATTGTATCAGTTACATGGTGTACACAATTTTCATGCATGCCACATTTCAACCAAATAATAAGTCAGACACCAAGGGAAATACGCGTGAAAATTGATATAACATCCAACAGCATGAGAAATGGGAGTAGTGCCCTTGAAAAAACAACATTTATGCATGAATATTAAAACAATACAAAACAATATGGCTGCCAGTGAAAGTCATGCTGTCATGTGACAATCATCATGTGATATAGTAAACTGGCCACCAAATATATGTGGTTCATAAAGCCTACCACTGCTATGTATCTTGCTTATAATAACGTAACACTTATTTAGTCTAGAGTTGTAATTTAAAAACCACTGATAATACAATAACAATGACTACTTTATCTGACTTATAAGACTAACTTATGATTCAAATTATGTTCTTTGATTATGATAGAGCTTGTAGTTTTTAATACATTGATTCCTTGCAGGTAGTAATTTTTAGAAAATGTTATATTACTGACAATAAATGTTACTAAACCCAGCCTGCTCATTTATGTTGCCTGCATATGAAATGTAATTTTTAATGCTGAACTGTATAAAATAATGATGTAATAAAGTCTCATAATTTGTTATTAACTGAGCCTTTAACCAATAAATTACACAGGCAACCATGCAAATTGACAGTTGTAATAGATATGTGTGACGGAACTGAATGAATGTGGTCTTACAATTATCTCTCTTTGATGAAGTGCGTCTACATCACAACAGTGATCAAATGAAAACGTTAACAAATTCTCACTCACCAATTGATTATTCTAAAATTCAAACACCCTGAAATGTTCAGTTCAATTTACTTCAGAAAGATTAATCTCAGTCCTGGCTGCAATAACCATGGCATACTTTGTGTAGTGATATAATTATATATTCTTTTCAGTGTTCGAAGAGAATATGCAATAGGCTAACAAAACCTGTAGTTAATTTATCCCTAACGAGACACTTAATCACACTCGAGCAATTAGAAGATGACAAGTTAGAAGATATTGAATTATCCACTAAAATGACAATAAACCATATTACAAACTTGTAAATGACTTCGATCGAGTGAAAACAACAGGGTTCTTGAGGTGATTTGATAAGTCTATCCACCTAGGCCTACTGCAAGACAGGCATGCCTAGAAACAGGCCTTTGGCTAACCATGGGACGCTACAGCTTACAATAATTATGGTGATAATGCACGCGGCCAGACCTATGCACACACTTATGTTGTGGTCAGCACACCCGTCTGGCATGCTGGCACCTCAAATTCAATACACAGGCATTTGGAGTAAAAATCTGGCTCTCAACATAGGGGTCTATGTAACCTTTGTTACTTGGCGATTGTGTCAAATGTCGACTTAGTTTCAATTTGGGATGTAATAAACTGGAAACAACTAAACTGGAAAAAGAATGTGGACAATCGTAGTTGGAATAGAGTTAAATAAATAAAATTTATTAGCTTCATGTTTTCGACACCATGTCTGGCACTCACCTTCATCTACGTCGGAATCGGAAGAGTCGTCAAAGTCGTCCGAATAATAGTCGATTAACGAAGGGTCAAAGGGCACACTAATCAACGAGTCCCTCGTCTTTGGTCTGTCGCTATGACGACTACCCGATGTCGACTTCCTTCGTTTCTCACCACCCCCTGTTGCTGTACTCAACAGCGGGGGAAACTTGACGCCCTGTTTCATCTTATTCGACACAACCTTTGTTCGCTGCGATTCCTTCAAAATGAGGGGGTTGGGGGTGGGCCCACGCCCCCCTCGCGGTTGAGCTGCCTGGCGTCTGTGTTGAACCGTGTTTGATGTGTCCTCGAAATTTCGCCCAACAATAGCATCAGGCAGTTTTGCCGGCTGTGGTGACGATTCCTTTGGTTGTGTTCGGTCTGTGTCTTTGCGTTGAATCCGCTGCGATTTGTACTCAGTCGAGTCACTCTTAACTGCCTTGTCACTGGTCTTCACGAGCGGAGGAATGTTTACTTTCTGACTGCCACCAACCGAAGGTTTCACACCATTCTGTTGAAACTTTGGTGACACCTTCTGTGTGCTGTGTTCCGAAGGCATCTTGGTGACATTTCGAGGCGACGACAACGCGACTTCTGCATTTGATTTTACACTGGTCTTGGCAGCGGCAGCGTTCATAACAACTGTATCATTTACACTGTCGCCATCAACCTTAACTTCCACTAGTCCCTTACATTGTTCCTGTTTTGCTACAACCCGTTTACCCACAGTACTCTCAGACTTCACCTCAGATCGTGCAACGGTCACTTTCGGCGAATCTGCCACACTTTTTTGTGCGTCCGTTTTGTTAGGCCCAGTTTTAACGTCTGCTTTTACTGCAGTGTCTGACTTCTGTGACGCTGTGACAGGCTCGGAGCGGGTCGACGTCTGTACGTCATCCTCATTGACTTCCATCAGAGGTTCCTGTTGCAACTCAAGCTTCCTGTCAGCTCGAACCATCTGGTCCTCCGTCTCCTCCGGAATTGTACTCACTGCGAGGGACAAAAACACATGATATACTACTAATATATTCACTACCTCCTCAGGAACCGTACTCACTGCGAGGGACAAAAACACATGATATACTACTAATATATTCACTGCCTCCTCCAGAATTGTACTCACTGTGGGGGACAACAACACCAGATATACTACTAACATATTCACTACCTCCTCTGGAATTGTACTCACTGCGGGGGACAACAACACAAGATATACTACTAATATATTCACTGCATTGGGCTGTATAGCGAATCTTGTTTCTTTCAATGCATTTACCTGAAGATATCATAGTCTGGTTAGGAAGTTCCACAAGCAGTTAACTGGGGATCCACACTATCACACTAACTTCTAAACACAACAATGAACTCCCAATGTTCTTATCTTAACTTAAGGTGGCTCACGTACCCCGACCTGAGCGCTCAGGTTTCGCACTCGTCTGTAATGTGACCGTCGGCCGACACGACAGCACCCTCTTGTGGCGACTTTCCTGAATTGCCTCCGCATCCGAGAACAACCCTATTCGGCTAGACACAGAAACCAGATGTCAAATGTCTTAATTATATTAATTTACCATTGTAATGATATACATTATTTATACATAGTGTGTTGATCTTTTATTATATACATTATCTATATCCACATGTATACATATACTTAGGGCACCATGTTGCTTCAATTGGTTTAGTTGTTACAGACATCCTGACATTCATTGTTAACACATGTACCTTTTATGCCAAATAAAAAACAATTTAAATCTAAAATGTGCAAACGGAAAAGAAGGAACTGGTTATCATAATGTTTGCCTTATAATTAACAGAAATGGAAACCATTTACCCTTTAAATCCCAACTGTCCACGACTGCCTGATTTGTTGGGTTTCCTAATTATCCACATGGCGTAGCAACTGGTATGTGTGCTGCCATCTACTGGATAACCAGTGCGACAACATTTTAATGCTGCATGATAATATCAGGCGATACAGTCTTGCATAAACCATCACATTTATTAGTGATGTTTGTGTTTTACACTGTCTGTGAATGTACAGAGGCAGTGATATTTATCTATTATATATACCAGTTAAACGTTTTAATAGATAGACAACACTTCAATTCAGATAAACTCAATCCAAAATAATGGCATAATCTGGTGGACAATTTTAAAAACACATCAGAAATGATCTTTGGATGAACGAATGGATATGCTAGTGCAAATGAGCAAATGAGCGAACGAACCAGATATTTAAATTGTTTTAAATAAGAGCAGAAATTGGGACTTTTCCAGGCTTAATGTTTCTTGGGTATTCACACTATCATAGCAATACTAAACATGTCATACTTTCAGTAAAACATGTTTTTTCTCATTCATCCTTCGGAAATGACAAAAAAACAAATCTCATCAGCAAATGTTTACCAACGTGTTTGAAACTCCACTGTAATCAAAACAAACACAACAAGCCAGTAAATAAATTAAGCAGAATAAAGGTAAACAAGAAGCTAAAGGCAAACACGTCACTGAATTTTAACGAATACTGCAGGAAATAAAAGCATGTTTAACTAATTTTAGTAGTGCACTGCAGCAGTAGCTAGAACCACATACTCCAACTAAGAGAACCTACGTCAATATCCTGTGAAGATTCTTCAGCAGTTATTATTATTTTAACAGTTTTAACATATACTAAACTATTTATTACTAATAAATTATACCTATACCGTCAGTTATCAGTATAATTGTAATATAATTATACACTAGACCGATTATTACGTATTTTTATGACTAATACGTAATTTATTTATTTATTTAAAAGTGCTACGCTATTTAATACCGTACTAATTTTATTTATTTATATACATATATTTTTTTACATTTATTTTAAAACACTAGTATTTGTCTTATTCTACACATATATCTTTTTATGTCGTTTAAATTGTAACATGTTGTGAAGCGCCACGAACGATTATGGATATGGCGCTATACAAAATAAATATTATTATTATTATAAGGTCGTTCAATCTACACTGCTTCAGATATCATCACCTGGCTCTAGACAGTGGTATTATTTATATATGAATATTCATTGTTTATTAATTAGTGTGGCTTAGGCTTACCTGGCGGTGGGGGTGCTGTAGGGGCGAGACCATTGGCGAGTAGGCAACTGTTGCAGCTGGAATTCTTTCTCCTCAAGATACACAAGCAGCTCTCTCCGGACGTAGGGTAACTGTAGGAGGGCTCGGGCACTGGGGGCGACAATGTATGTATCTATGGTTAATTTGTCTGACAGCAATAAGACACATAAGCCGAGTCAAAAATAGCCATCTCGGTCATAGATTTTGTGATTCTGGCAGGAATGCGTACCTTAAAAAAATTTAATGGCTGGTTTATTTCCACCTGCAATCCCAAACTAATCAAATACGTGCATTTAGAAATGTAAACAAAACCCAAAAAATGGGCCAAGTGGCCCTGAAGTCCTTTGGACTATATAGTGAGTTGGTATTTATGAATGAAATGTGCTTTGGTGAATCATAGTCACTGTAATCCTCTATTTGGCATTTTCTCTGGTTATTCACTGCCATATTGTGTGAATGCAGCAAACAATATCAATAAAGTGTATGAATTTGTACTCTGTAGTTGGCTAGAATATTCATTTTCTAACTTTATCAATTGTCACTTACAAGTCACAATATATCTTTAACCAGTAGACACCAAAGTCACAGCATTTTAAAGATAATTAAACAAGCATCAAAATAAACACAACAAAAACTGATGCCATGACAGAAGTCATTGGACCTTTGGCCCAGAAAGACTAAAAACCATAAACAAGATCTGTTGTAGATGGGTGAAATGTCATGTTTCAACACTGGCTCAGAAGTAAGTCTATTACTGGGTGTCTAGTGGAACCCTGGAGCTGTGAACAACACATTCCCTATATAACACTGCTTACCCCCTGGGGTACATGTTTAGTCTCACAGATTGCCATTGGTGATCTAGTTTAATACACCAGTTTCCTTTCAATAAACTATATTATTAAGTAATCATAAAAGCATACCTTGGTCGATCTTCTGGATTTTTGGCCAAGACCGTGTGGACCAGATTCTGCATTTCTTGCGAGAACATTTCTGGAATCATCTGTAAAAAATGCCATTCAACTCAATAGATTTCTACTTACTTGAAGTCCTACTCAAGCCTATAAGATCACTATTTTGTTTTCAAACGATAGCAAAGATTACTTGAGCTATCTGCACGGATGCTATAAATTATTTGTGACAGTTGGAATGATATTCCATTGGGAGAGTTTCTGTAAATTACAAGTTACATATCAGTTAATTTTTCTTTACTTTTTCTTCAGAGAACACTGGACAGCACCTGTTAGAATACATGTACTACAAAACTAACATGGTACTGGTGCAATATATCATCAAATAATTATTCGTTTTAACAACCCAGGTGATCTCACTAAATATTCTTGCTTTACCGTATATAAATAAACATCCCCTAGAAACATGTTAAATGATGTCATATGACTCTTACGTACGTCGTGTTCCCCTTTGACTATCTTGTAGAACAGGCTGACCAGATTGTTCGCATCAAATGCAGGTTTCAGGGCCAGCATCTCAAACAGCATGCAGCCAAGGGCCTTGAAAATGGACAGATGATATTACAATGTTATACAGTTTGACAGATGACAAAAAAATAGTGTTCTTTCATGCCACCAAAGATGTGTATCTTTGAGAGGGAATTTTGACAAGTTTATAAAACCAATAAGGACAGTATCACACAAAAAATGTGTCCTAATTAAACAATTTTATGATCAGTAAATTTATTCAATGATCAATCAAGTTAAGTGAATCTAGTATCATATGCAAATAAAACACTTTTAAATAAATCATTAGAAAATGGAGAAAAAAAAGCATTACTTTTTAAGAAGCAGTTGTAAATACCCCCCTGAATGTTTGCTACATCAAATATTCTTTTGAACAACCTATGTGCCTGCTGTATCTGTGCCCAAATTTTATTTTATGGTGTCAGAAAATTTATACATTGTAGTGGGTAGTAACAAAATAATTTTTTTCTCTAAAATGTTGGGTGTCAGAAAATGTTGTGTCTAAAATGTTGTGTCTAAAAAAAGTACAGCGACTGTGGTATGGGAGTGAAGACAACATAAATGAGTTGGCCCTACCCAGATGTCAGCCTTGGAACTATATGGTATATCCTGGCACATCTCTGGACTCAGATAGCATGGAGTCCCCACACACGTGTTTGCAACGTCCACTGCATTGTCAAGGTTCTTAGCAATTCCAAAGTCACCTGAAACCAACATACCCTACAGATGAAGCAGAGTTTTGTCTTCACCTGATAACTTGCCGTCAAACCGTTTCTACAAGATATTGGAACAAATGATTTCCTGACGTTTGTGGCATATGGTATTTTGGCAAACAACATTTTAGTAAGAAACTACAGGATTTAGCACACGATTTAGCATAGATTTAGCAGTGTTGATTGAAATGTTGACGCAATGAAATGTGCAGGAATTTGTCATAAAGCTGTCACGGTTTTTACTCAATTGCTGCATAGAATATTTGAAATTTTTATGTAATTATACAATATTTAGTGTTCACCACACATACTACTAATTATATTATAAATAACAAGTTTCAAGTTTAAACTGTTTTTTCTCAATTAAACACTTTTTACTACTGATGTTGCTTTTCTTGTGATGTTTATGATAAAATAAAAACATTCCAATGAATTCAAGCATTTTCTTGATACATTGTTGGTCCAAAAAACCTTTATTACACTTACAATAAACCTATATATATATATATATATATATATATATATATATAATATATAAAAACTATATATATATATATATATATATATAATATATATATATATATATATATATATATATAACATACACACACATATATATATATATATATGTGTTTTAGCTTTTATATTATTTACACTGTAATCAGATGTTCCTGTTGATTTGCAATGGAAACAACATCGACTGTCGCTGTGACTAAAACTAATTCTTTTTACCTATATGTCGAGAGAGTGTGTTTGTGTGTGTGACTATATGGGCGTGCTTGCTTGAGTCACGCACGCTAGCAAGCAACCGCAAATATGCATACACTTCTATGTATGAACAGGCTTCAAGTTTCGGTCAAGGTATTTGTGTTTCTGCTGAAGTACAAGTACTTCAAGTGACTACTACACCAGGAGAAGTACAGGTCAAGACATGCAAAGGTGGGTCTTTATGTGGCATCAAATGTTCACCACTCCAAATAGACCAGGTAGATAGATACGTGTGTCCATGCACAAAACGAGCTTACACTAAATACCATTTCCTGCTCCTTAAATTTCTCCCTCCGAACTATCTGCCCTGACAGTGTTCACTGCCCTAAAGGTGTGCTAAGGCGAAGGAGCCAGCGCTGAGGGTTTATTTTTTCGTTAATTTATTAAGCCAGGAACAATGTTCGCTATTTGAAAAATTCCACCTGCCAAATGTTCAAATGGTAAACAAACCATCAAGTGTCAGAATACAAATTACTGCCAATAATGCAGAGGCAAGCAGAGTTAACCACATTATCTTTTGATGTTTAACTTTCCCACGTTCCAGAGTGCAATGGCAGATTTCCTGCGGGCGCCCTCTTTACTGTGTCTCTAACTGAAGTCACATGCAAACGTGAAACACTCTCCTTTAATGTGTCTCTAACTGAAGTCACATGCAAACGTGAAACACCCTCCTTTACTGTGTCTCTAACTGAAGTCAATGCAAATGTGAAACACCCTCCATTAATGTTTCTCTAACTGAAGTCACATGCAAACGTGAAACACCCTCCTTTACTGTGTCTCTAACTGAAGTCACATGCAAACGTGAAACACCCTCCATTAATGTTTCTCTAACTGAAGTCACATGCAAACGTGAAACACCCTCCTTTAATGTTTCTCTAACTGAAGTTACATGCAAACGTGAAACACCCTCCATTAATGTTTCTCTAACTGAAGTTACATGCAAACGTGAAACACCCTCCTTTAATGTTTCTCTAACTGAAGTCACATGCAAACGTGAAACACCCTCCTTTAATGTTTCTCTAACTGAAGTCACATGCAAACGTGAAACACCCTCCTTTAATGTCTCTCTAACTGAAGTTACATGCAAACGCGAAAGCCTTACCGAGTTTACAAACGCTGCCAGATTTGTTGAGGAAGACATTCTGTGCTTTGAGATCTCGATGAAGTACTTTCTTCGAGTGGATGTATCGCACCGCCATGGACACTTGTAGGAACCACTGCAACAAACCCCGTCTGTCACATGACCATTTCACTAAGGTACTGAGCTCATCATAGAAAACATCACAGAATCCATTGTTAAGTTTCATAAGCATTTTTGAAATGAAAAATGTGCCCTGAAGCCTTTGGACTTCAGGAAGTTCAGGCCTGCAAATGTGAAACACCCTCCATTAATGTTTCTCTAACTGAAGTTACATGCAAACGTGAAACACCCTCCATTAATGTTTCTCTAACTGAAGTTACATGCAAACGTGAAACACCCTCCATTAATGTTTCTCTAACTGAAGTTACATGCAAACGTGAAACACCCTCCATTAATGTTTCTCTAACTGAAGTTACATGCAAACGTGAAACACCCTCCATTAATGTTTCTCTAACTGAAGTTACATGCAAACGTGAAACACCCTCCATTAATGTTTCTCTAACTGAAGTCATATACAAATGTGAAACACCCTCCTTTAATGTTTCTCTAACTGAAGTTACATGCAAACGCGAAAGCCTTACCGAGTTTACAAACGCTGCCAGATTTGTTGAGGAAGACATTCTGTGCTTTGAGATCTCGATGAAGTACTTTCTTCGAGTGGATGTATCGCACCGCCATGGACACCTGTAGGAACCACTGCAACAAACCCCGTCTGTCACATGACCATTTCACTAAGGTACTGAGCTCATCATAGAAAACATCACAGAATCCATTGTTAAGTTTCATAAGCATTTTTGAAATGAAAAATGTGCCCTGAAGCCTTTGGACTTCAGGGCACTCAGGGCACATTTTTTACAGCCTGCCTGTCTGTGTGTAGATAATTTATTAAGCCAAGAACAATGTTCGCAATTTGAAAAATTCCACCTGCAAAATGTTTAAATGTTCTTAATAAATTAACTACACACAAAGTACTTTGGACTTCAGAGTTGGTAATTATGAATGAAATGTGTTTTGGTGAATCATAGCCACTGTCTAGGTTCTTCACTTAAATCACCATACTGGCATTATTTTTATCCAATTGACATTACTATTTTTATCTAATTAGCATTACTATTTTTATCTAATTAGCAATTTTTTTTATCAACTTTGCATTATTTTTATCTAGTTATTGATATGAGATGACCAGACTAAGTCACAGCCAAATTGTGTGAATGTCTGTGAATTTTAACTCTACAGTTGTCCAGGAAACTTCATAATATAATTCAGAATCAGTGATAAGGAATTAGGTTGATTTTAAAGAGCTGTTACGAGCTCCTAAAAAGAACACAAGTAAAATGGTCCCCCATGAAGTGTAAATCATCCTCATTCACATGAAATGCTATAATAATTCTTGTTCCTGCTTTTGCTACCGTTTTCTGCTACATTCAGCAACAGCTGGACTTGACACAGTGGTACAACAGTGTACATCTCAACATTTTGTAAGTAATGTATTCCTTAGAACTGTTTCCATTTAAATGTCAGGCATTTTTAACTACTCGTGAGGAAAATCAGAACTTACGTCCATAACTTGCTTCTCTGTGAAATATTGTCTCCGCTGAAAGAACAACACCAGAGAGTTACAAACTGCGTCACAGCACTAGTACCAGGACGAAACATGACTATATATATATATATATATATATATATATATATATATATATATATATATATCATTATATATATATTCTCTGGTACAATGAGTGTTATATATCTAACTGTTCTGAATGATACATATAATATATATATATATATATATATATATATATATATATATATGTATATACATATATATATATATATATATATATATATATATATATATATATATATATATATATATATAGATATATATATATATAACTGCCCTGTAGTATTAATGTTTCTTTTAAATCGGCTCCCACAACTCAACTGTTCAAAGTCATCCTACAATTAAAATCTTATTTCTAAAGCAGATTATTCCACGGCTCATTGGTTCCGTTTGCTGCAGCCACAAGACTCACCAGCGTTGCTTCGTGTATTCTGTCATCCAGGGTTCCTCCATCGCAGTAATCCTGGCAATAAAACACAAACAAACTGTTCATTTTGGTGTATCTCAGCCACTTAACTTAACCAATCAATATTAGTGATGCAATTAAAAATAAGGCACTTGATTGGTGATGCATAATAAATTCAATGTTTTATCCATACCTGTTTTTATTTATGACATATTTATTCAAATCATACTTGTTCATGATAGTAAATATCTAGACATATTCAGTTTATGTTTATACATTTAAACATGTATTATTCTGAATTTAACACATATCTTATGAACAGACACATGCGACATTTGTGGATCATAAAAGTCATTGTCGTATCATAACGATCTGTATAAGATCTTTACAATATCCTTCCCTGTGATCTCACAACTCACCTGTAGCCCCACCCCAATATGCAACTTCGTCCTTCACCTGTAACCCACCCCACACACGTAACCCCACCCTTCACCTGTAGCCGCACCCCTCATCTGTAACCCCACCCCTCACCTGTAACATCACCCTTCATCTGTAACCCCACTCGTCACCTTTAACACCACCCCTCACCTGTAGCCCCACCCCAATATACAACTTAACCCTTCACATGTAACCCCACCCTTCACGTGTAACCCCACCCCTCACCTGTAACATCACCCTTCATCTGTAACCCCACTCGTCACCTGTAGCCCCACCCCAATATACAACGTAACCCTTCACATGTAACCCCACCCCTCACCTGTAACCCCCACTCTTCACCTGTAAACCCGCCCCTCACTTGTAACCATACCCCTCACCTGTAACCCCACCCCCTTACTTGTAACCACACCCCTCGCCTGTAACCCCACCCCTTCATCTGTAACCACACCCCTCACCTGTAATCCAAGCCCTTAGCTGTAACCCCACCCCTCACTCGTAACCCCGCCCCTCACCTGTACAATGTAGAGGAACTGCTCCTTGTCGTCGAAGAAGGAGTCATGGTAGGCGACAATGTGAGGGTGCTTCAGCTCAGACAAGATCCTTCAAAACAACAACAGAGCAACCCACTCTTGCATAATCTATTCAATGGCTGGAATTAGAAATGTAATCAAGCCTGTTTGAAATGTAAATAACAGTAAATTATGGCAAGTGACTAGTGTACTTAAGGAGGAGAGGAGAGGAGTGAGACACAGAGACAGACGGACAGGCAGACAGAGGGATAGAGAGACCAAGAGGCAGAGGAGGGGAATATGGAGGAATATGGAGGAGAAAGAGGGAAGTGTGGGGATAGTGGAAAAAGAAAAGTGAGAGAGAGAGGATGGAGTGAGGAAGGAGGGTGAGAAAGAAGGATAGGAGAAGGAACGAGATGAGGGGACTAGTGGAGTGGAACAAAGAGGTGATAGAGAGAAAGTGAGAGGGGAGAAGGGCCAGGAGAGAGACTGTTGTGAGAAGAGAGAGGGAGTGAAGACAGATATGGGATCAATGACGGAAGAGAGATAAAAAAAACAAGGACAAACATCAGAGACTGCATCACACCAAATGACTGGAACACTGGCAAGCAGCAGCAACAGCAGCAACAACAACAGCAACAACAACATCCATGTTGTGGGGAGAGACACAGTGTACAAGGCCCAGGTTCGCGGAGTCATGGAGTATGCTCCACTATGCTGGATGAGCGCCTCAACCACCCCGGTTAAACTTCTCGACTCCATCCAGAGTAAAGCACTGAGGATCATTGGTGTGAACACACAGCAGGCAAGAGTGGATCTAAACATGCCCTCATTACATCGTAGACGTCAGGGACGTCTGCTACAACAGCGCTGTACAAAATGCACACCAACTTAGCCTTATGCCCGCCAGACCTGAAGGTGATGTTCCCCAGCCTTATGTAGTTAGACAGGCTCCGGTCGGTCTATGCCAAGTCTCGCACTCACTGGACCAGCCTCAAGAACCCTCACCGCAATCAGAACTTTCATCTACTCTGCGGTCCTGATCTGGAATAGACTCCCAGACAGTGTGGGTGGTGAGATCTGTGGCACTGGCGCTAAGTCTTTGGAGAGCCTTGTGCATCATCATCTTCTATCTACAGTACTTAGACCTCTACTGTACTGGAAAGCCGTGGTTGGCCTATGCCCCAGGGACAGGTGGAAGTAAAAGTAGTAACTTAGCAGAGGGGCCTTTGACATCTTTCTAAGCTTCTGTGAACCATTGATTGGCTCATTAAAACTAAATATACAGTGCATAATATATATATATATATATATATATATATATATATATATATATATATATATATATATATATATATATATATACTATATGGATGACTGTTATCTGTATAGAACATTTTACAACAACAACAACAACAACAACAACAACAACAACAAAGTGTAGTAGCTGTGCACACACTGCTTTATATAATCTTTCTTTCAACTGGGACGTTATCGGGACATGCAATCCTCGTCATATTATTAACCTCATCTACAGTTGCCCACTCACATGACTGATTCGGTGAACATAAGCGACTAACTTCAAATTAACTATTTCGCAAACCATTGCACAATAACAACAACAACAGTTATCAAGATGGCTGTCTCGACAAGTAATTATTCAGAAATGACTTTGAAGTACACACTGGCCCTGGTACAGTTTATTCAACAAAAGGTCAGTGACTACATACCATTATATTTCTGAATCCTTGCCATAAATACACAATTAACATGTGAGGTGAATATAGTATAGACTATCACGACGTTATATACACAACTTCATTCTGTTACTACTGTTATGGTCTCGAGAAAATATAGCAAAGAACATGCAAAATATTCCTATGTATGAATTGTGAAGGGGCAAAAAAAGGCAAGTTCTTATATAGCGCAGTATCCAGTCCTCAGGACCATTCAAAATGCTTTAAACTTTACTTCCTGACAGACCTGTTCACTCAAACACCATCTCAGCTTCTCTGGGAAGCATCTAGCCATATGCTACAATTAATGCACGAAGGCTGCTCGTACACATATCCACCACTGTCTATAGCCAAGTACTCATTTATACAGCTGAGTGAACTGGAGCAATGTAGAGTAAAGAAAACTTGCCCAAGGTTTTAACTCTGCAACATAGGATTCGAACCCGGGTTCTCATAGTCGAGAGTCCGAAGCTTTACCCCTGAGCCATTGCACTCTACTGTGTATAGTAGTACGATTGTGTATGTATTATATTACACAACAACATAAACTAGACAATTTCAGAAGATAATTTTGCATAGTATTTATACTGGAGGTCTGATGAACATTACATAACTTGGAAGCATTGTTCACAATATTACGTGTTTTCTAGGAACATTGAAAGGTACTTAAAACTAATTGTATGGTGGGGACAGATATTGGTGTAACTTAAACATAACACCACTGGACAGTATGCTAGTGGACATAACACACACCAGACAGTACCCACTGGACAGTATCCCATTGGACATAACATACACTGGACAGTACCCACTGGACAGTACCCACTGGACAGTATCCAATTGGACATAACACACACCGGACAGTACCCACAGGACAGTATTCAATTGGACATAACATACACTGGACAGTACCCACTGGACAGTATCCACAGGACAGTATCCAATTGGACATAACACACACCGGACAGTATCCACTGTACAGTATCCAATTGGACATAACACACACTGGACAGTACCCACTGGACAGTATCCACTGTACAGTATCCTATTGGACATAACACACACCGGACAGTACCCACTGGACAGTATCCAATTGGACATAACACACACTGGACAGTACCCACTGGACAGTATCCTATTGGACATAACACACACCGGACAGTACCCACTGGACAGTATCCTATTGGACATAACACACACTGGACAGTACCCACTGGACAGTATCCAATTGGACATAACACACACCGGACAGTACCCACTGGACAGTATCCAATTGGACATAACACACACCGGACAGTACCCACTGGACAGTATCCAATTGGACATAACACACACTGGACAGTACCCACTGGACAGTACCCACTGGACAGTACCCACTGGACAGTACCCACTGGACAGTACCCACTGGACATAACACACACTGGACAGTACCCACTGGACAGTACCCACTGGACAGTATCCAATTGGACATAACACACACCGGACAGTACCCACTGGACAGTATCCAATTGGACATAACACACACTGGACAGTACCCACTGGACAGTACCCACTGGACAGTACCCACTGGACAGTACCCACTGGACAGTACCCACTGGACAGTACCTACTGGACAGTACCCACTGGACAGTACCTACTGGACAGTACCCACTGGACAGTACCTACTGGACAGTACCTACTGGACAGTACCCACTGGACAGTACCTACTGGACAGTACCTACTGAATACCTAGGGTACCCACTGGACAGTACCTACTGGACAGTACGCACTGGACAGTACCTACTGGACAGTACCCACTGGACAGTACCCACTGGACTGTACCTACTGGACAGTACCCACTGGACAGTACCCACTGGACAGTACCTACTGGACAGTACCTACTGGACAGTACCTGGAGAATACCTAGGGTACAGCATTGGTCATTGAACCCAACTCAGACAACCCACTGGGATAGAAGTCCTCTCACTATATAAATGACCCTCTGGGGGCAATTCTTCAGCAGAATAAGCATAAAAAATACATCTGAATTTCTGAACCAAAGAGACAATTATACATGTTCAATGTAATCAGACATACATTGTTCACGTAATTTCTTTGTAAGCCATTAGCATTCCTTAAATACTTCCATTGTGTCTGCCATATTGCGGCATTCATACCCTGCGGAATGTTCTGTTTTCCAACCAGTTGAACTGGGCATGTAATGAAGCCCAGACCCGGACTGTAACTGATAATTGTTTCTCCAGTCCACACTCCCAAATGTCACGACTACACTTGTAGCTACAACCCAGTCATCTACAGGCTACGGCTCAAACTGCACAGTCAGCTCTTGTGGACTGTCACAAAGGAATATTTGTGGCATAACCAGAATAAATGGACAGCACTGACACCGTAAACATTGCCTTTGGTCAACACAAGCAAGTGCTCTGTAAACGTCAATAAATCATTTATTCAAGTGATTGGCGTCAAATAGAACTGATTTATCAATTGAATGGCTGGTATCGATCGGCATTAGTGTTGGAAAATATTCTTGGCATTCGTGAAAACGGTCTCTTTATTAGACTGGATGGGAGGGCCAAAATGGATTGAACCACAATGTTATATGAAATAAGAAATTAATTAAATTAAAACAGAAATTAATACACTGTGGAAGATTAATATGGAATTGTTCTAGGAAAATTAGGAATTCTACTGAAATCACAGCTGGATGATCTCAGCATTGAATGCCTTTCAAGGTTTCTTCAGATATATTGGTAGTTGTGATAATAGTTATTTTATTACAGCACAACTTCTAGAGGATCATGTAATTACAGTCATGAACCTAAGAAAGATCAGTATAATACTAACAGCATGTTGACAACAAAATTTGATGACTAAATTATGTTGAATATTAAAAATAGAGCAATAACTACAGTTAAAATTATGCTAGGTTATTTAGGCTAAAATGTATTTAAACCAAATAAATAAGATCAATATAAATAACAATAAGCGAGTCTAAAAATGTAGCATAACAAAGGTTTGTATCAGAGTATGTCATTACATATACACAAACACAACTGGTGGTTTCCTGAAATATTCACAGGTGATGCTTGTTTTCACAAGATTTAAATTTTAACATGTTTTGCACTACCCAGGTGCCAGCAGGTGGTAGTGCAAATTTAGTAAGATGGTCATAATTGATCAGTATTCTTTGGAATATGTTAACACCAGCCGAATTAGAGTGAGATATGCCCACAGACCACAGTAAATAGGCATGTTAAAGATGATTGGTCGATTTCAACTGGAGATAATGTTTGATGTTTGTAACCATTCAACAAGAGCAGAGGTCAGACACAGTGGGAACTGTGGGTTGTGTGCACCTAACCAATTAGTCACACATCTTATATCAACAAGGCCAGCTTAATTACACTAGTGCAACCAACAAGGTAGGACTGGTATTGTATCACAGGTGTAGACTTTCAACAGATTAACAAGATCACATTGCATAATCTGGCCCACATGTACACACTTGTATCAGCAGCACACTGGAAATCGTGACAGTTTATAAACATAAGACAGAACATTTACTTGGGAAAATAAGCAGTTAGCATTCAGAATAGATTTGTATGAGAGTAGATTTATATGAACTGATAAGTTTGGTTTTTAATCTTTCAATTAGTTGGTGCAACTGATTGAAGGGAATATCTTAGCACTTACATGGTGAAGTGAGATGACAGGTTAGGAATGACAGGTTAGGACTGGGTCACGCAAATCACACATAAATCAGGTGTGATTAGCGATCATGCCTGATAAGGTATTTATACCTCATATTATATGCTATTTTAGTAGCAATATAATACTAAGGAAAATGTGATAACATCATTCATATTGCACTAAATAACGACTAGACTCTGGAACTCTAATGTCTGGTGAAACAATGCATTACTGCTAGTTTGCAATATTAGTCACATAGCAGACATTTGACATGTTAATTATTGACAGAGGTTTCAGAGACAACATTGTGGCTACGTTTCTCAGACCAAAATATCACCCATGTCCTAAGTGGTAGCCATTCTACCACATTAGGGACAGAAAAATCAAAACCTCTCAGTCAGACAGAACGAACATACAGATAACATAACACCAGTGGGGGTGGGGGTTACTTACTTTGCTTCCCTCAGTACAGCCTCCTTTCTTCTCGTCTTGCGATTCTCGTCTAGTTCAATTTTCTTCAGTGCATATAATCTGCATATAAAAAATTATATATATATATATATACATATATATATATATATATAATTATAGATACAGACTCACATACATGGCAACATCGCATATAATATATAAGGTATAAATACTAAACAGGTTTGTGACTGAAATATATATATCCATGAGTGACAAACTGAAGTACACAACAGTCCTAATTTAAACTGAGATAAAATGCATACATTACACAAAATGTTTATGTTAAAATGTGTCGTTTAATCACTGAAACAGTGTACATACTTTTTGTTCTCCACGCTGCGTACGAGATCCACGGATCCACATGATCCTTGGCCAATAGGAGTGACACTGATGTACTTCTCTAAATTTCCCATGATCCGTCACGTCACCATATACGATGCAGTGACACACACCGACATGTCACTAAAACAACACAAACACTGGTTTTATCTGAAGAGGAAACACAAAGTGACAGTCGACTATCTGACACTGACAGAGAGAAGCATTCATGTTATTTGTAGATGAATGCATCTACATGGACTACAATAAACATGTCAACCACCTTTTCTACTATGACATTTGATCTAGGATTCTTAATATTTTCCAACTTCATACACATGTTTTTATTTCAACTTCAAGTATGAAACACAAAATAACATGAGCTAAATGAGTGCTCGTCATATTTTGTCCTGAGTTTCTAAAAACCGTCAGTTGTTATTAATGCTTCTTTTGTGGAAGCAGTCTTAGACTGTCCAGTGACACAAACATCCAGACATACACCCAGTCTGTGCTTACACTTTTTGCCCACAATTTTTTACGTCACGGGGTATTTAAGCAGGTGAAAGAAATGGTTTAATCCGATATGGATGGGGGAGACCATGGGAGTTAGCAGACTCCAGGCAAGGAGCTCCTGGTGAAGAAGACAGCTCCTTAGACCATTCGTCATAGATCTGTTGAACCAAGAACACACTAGTCCACCGTGTACAGTGTAACATGTATGGTGTAGATTGAATTGATCATTACCATCCCTGTTTGGGTTAGGGCATAAACAGAAAATATTATTATGTAATTGAATCACAAATGTTAAAGATTTTAGGTGTATTTTTTGCAATAGCAATGTTATGTCTAGCACCATTACTACCAAACTCATTAGTGATCGGATATTTAATTTTAACTAACAATGGAAATCAATCAACAAGACACGTTTGCAAAACCTACAATTCGAAATAATAAAATTTCCAAAGCAGTGCATGATACTGATATGTTAGGTCATATTTGTGGTGTTCCAATATTTTAAACTACCTAATATAGAAATATACATGACACTATGACAGGCAGAGCAAATCAACAAAAAACAAAGAAGGCACATTATTGGATTACTGCTGCATGTTAATGCATACACGTTTACATAGACTTTCAGAAATGGAACATGTTTTACAATTCAATTCACAACAAATAACGATCTGTGCTTTAACCGGGCCACACATAGGTGGATTTTGATGTAACCTTATCTGCACAATTACCAATGAATTTAATAATCTTGAGAGGCGTGTACGTAATTAAGCCCTTACATTCTAATATCAGCGCCACCGGCAAACTGCGTAGGTGAACTATAAAGTGCTGTGTAGACCCACATGTCATTAACCAGACCACTCTTCAGACCGTGCGTGTCTGCATTACGGCTGTCTTTGAGCAGAACTATTCATTATGATTGCCGACACACCTGGCAGTGAGATCACCATTGAGCGGCTATAAACAATCCACAACATTGGCAGTACAGAAGGACAGAACTACAAATAGTGTTGCTCTGTCGGAGAAACAGCTATTAGAAGATAGCTAGCAAAACACACAGACGAGGTCTGATATAGTACGGGTTGACCTGTGCAGGCTGCAGCTTTGTTGAATAGCTTCAGTTGAATAGACTAGTGCACTTGCCAAATTCTTGTATGTTGATTCTTGAGCAACATGGCTGCAAACAGCTATGAATAACGGGTAAAATCTGCTGACAAAACAGCTTGGATGAATACTTGATTTCTAAGAGCATATTATTAAGTACGTGGCATATCGAATGCATAATCATGCCAGCATGCATTCAGACATTCAAATGTATTCCAAAAGGGTACAACTGGCTATGAATAAGAAGTGTAGCACGCTTTGATCAGAGTAAAACTTGTAATAGGTTGTTCTTTCAAAATATCACACCAGACCATAGCAGTGCAATGATTTATGGTTGAGCAATAGTCACTGGCATAAACAGATCAATTTTTCTCCAATAATGGAGCCTTACTTTAATTTGCATGTATCACAGTATGTTTGTCTGTGCATGTGTATGATGTGTGTTTACAACATGTTTATGTGTGTGTGTGTGTGTGTGTGTGTGTGTGTGTGTGTGTGTGTGTGTGTGTGTGTGTGTGTGTGTGTGTGTGTGTGTGTGTGTGTGTGTGTGTGTGTGTGTGTGTGTGTGTGTGTGTGTGTGTGTGTGTGTGTGTGTGTGTGTGTGTGTGTGTGTGTGTGTGTGTGTGTGTGTGTGTGTGTGTGTGTGTGTGTGTGTGTGTGTGTGTGTGTGTGTGTGTGTGTGACTGTGCACGCATGCGCACACCTCTGACACCTGGATTGGTGTTGAATCAAACCTTATACATTTTTCACAAAGTATTCATTACTTGTGAGTAGTACTTGTACTTTTACTCACACACTTCTGTACTTCTACTCATCCACATCCATGGGATGGATCCCTGGATGACATACTTATGCTCGAGTACTTTCAAATGTACTCATTATTTGGGTATGATTGTAGGTGAAGTACTCATCACTTGTACTCATACCTATCACAGTAATCATGTACACCCAACATTTTATGATGTAATTAAGTTGTGAGATCCTCCCAACCCTGGTACACATGTGTATGTATATAACACATATATATGTGTCATAATGTGTACATTCATGACACGCACCAACCATTAAATAGCCTCTTGTCTAAAAAGGAAAGCCTTATAAATGGCTAATTTCTTTGAAGAAGATCGTTGGCAAAGGAAGCAACCACTTTGCAAAATGACAAGTGGCAATATATAAATATACAGATCTAGATCTATATAAATACATCATAAAATATAACAGTAATAAAGTATGCTAATAAGTGGAATGCAAATCTTACCTATGCTCTGTAGCAAGCTATGTTGACACAGGTCACTTAAAGCGATAGCAACGAGATGTATCAGGGCTACCTACACAAACATAGCTTCCAATCCCAGCCTTTGAGCAAATATACTGCCACTGACTGTTTACAAACGCATAATAGATGCCAGGTCAACTAATGTGTGTGCGTCACTACACAAGCATTTTGACGTTGAAGCTTCATTGACATGTTTGACTGACAACGACATTGGATCTAAGCTGACAAAGTAACTGTGTCTTCACTGAAATGTTTTAAGAATATGTGCAAACAGAACTCCTGACTAAGTAACCAGGCTTAGGTTAAAACAAATTACTTATTTTGTAAGGACAGTTTAGTGTTTCCTGTGCTATGCAATTAATCTAGGGCATCACAAATCAAGTACACTGGCTTGCAAATCTGTAATGTGTGACAAGATTGAAAGATGCATGGTTAAACATTTTCAAATATAATATTTTACTTCGATCATTATGTGGATGACTTAATGTATAGTTATACCATAAAGTAAAAAGTTTACATTTAACAGTTGGTGATGTAAGTAAGCAATTATTTGATTAATTTATTGTTCCCAATATGTTCTTATTCAGACTTTGATATTAGCACACCTGCATGGTCATTACTTTGTAGGGTTATCAGGGGTAATGTGACAGATAGTACAGTGGTAGTGGTCAAGCAGTTAGAGTGTTGGACTGGTGCATGGGGGAGGAACCAGTGTTTGAACCCTGGTGCTGACCAGACGGTGGTACAGTGCTGGTTTTGCCAAGTATGACAAAACTTAGGGAATTTTTTTCACCATGCATTGCCTACATTTTCTCGAGAGATACCGAAAGCTGTTAGTTCCTTTTACATGGTGTAGATGTCAGGGAAGTAACATTCCATACAGGGAAATGGAAACAAACCCTGTCGTTGACTCAATGAATGCTGATCGAGATCATTTCTCAAACCCATATGAAAAATAGTCAACTGCAAGACTGACAGTCTGACTCACAGTCATTAATTGAAGCCATATACATGTATACAGTGTTTACCCTGGGTAAGATGAGCTGAACAAAAGCTGAAGGTGTGATTCGATGCTATGAGGACATGCCCGTGGACATATTTTAATAAACTAGCTTCAAAATGGTGCATTATGAAGTATGTTATATATAATATTGTAGCGGAAAAAAAAGTTAGCATGTAAGTGTGTTTGTAGCATCATTTTGGAATAAACAATGAATAAAGATCGACTGACATGATAGTCATAGAAGGAATTAATTGCAACTGCCAAAAAATGTGTGGGTCTCAAGACTCATGAAAACAAACATCCAGGTAAACTCCTGATGTAGTAAATCCTGAGTTGAGTTCATTACTTGATATAATATATCACGGTCCTTGACACCCAGGCATGCCTATTCACTCAACTCTCGACTCGAGTAGTTAAACAGTTAAAGTTAAAGTAAACGTTCTGTCAGTGTCACTGTGAGTAGTTCGGAGTAGGTTATATGTATGTCAATATAAAAATTAATTTTATCATCACAAATTTACATCACAACTGTTATTTGATATTAAGCCTGTTCTTATAAGTTATATTTGGCCTTACGAACTGAGTTTGCGGCTAGATTTAATGTCAGTGTCAACGTCGAAGACATCAGAATTAAAACATGCAGGCACGGCCTGTGCTTGTATGCCAGGTTGCGTCTCTGTTAAAGCAAACATATTATTCTAACATACCACATTTTACGCGATTTGTATATGTACTGCAACTGTGTGTATGTCAATAAAATCGTTACCTGTTCACGCGGTAAAATCCAAAGTTGTTCTGCCGAGATGGCTACAAACTCCGTTCCTCTCCGCCATATTGTAAACAATTTTCTGACAACGTTGGATGTCTGGAGCGCGCTGATTGGATGAAAGTTTCAGACCACTATGCGCCTGTCGTACGCATGCGCCGCCTGTCTGATGCTGGCGTCTGCTTAGTGAACCGTGACTGACTGAGCACCAAACCGGTCATGCTGTCACAGTGATAAATATACAAACTATTATCAACGAAGTCCAACTATTAAATCCTTAGCCTACTATTGTTTCAACGTCTCCGATATTTTTCTGTTTAAAAATAAATATGAGATTGGCATAGTAAAATGGGAGAAACTATACACTAATAGCGCCTTTCAGTTAGTTCGGCTAGGGCTAGGCTACGTCATGTCATACGTCAGAGCTCGACGGGGTTCCATACGTGTTACAAGAAACTGCTGTGAACCAGTCTTACGTTGAGACGATTAGCTAAGTCTAAGATTATAGTTAATTGACATGCATGATTGCATATTGTAAGATAAAATAATGTACAATCACAAACACGCGTTCTTTGTTCTTTGTTCATATACTCCATACAGCCCCTTCTGGGGCTAACATAGGAGTGTGTGCGGTGCGCAATGCTAAAGGTGCATAAAGATGAAAGTGAAGTTAGATGCATAATAAGAACAATAGAACTGAAAAGTGCGATTAACTGTGTAGATAATGTAATAATTTGTGCAGATTAAAAACTGTTTGCTGTGTCTATTTTTTTGGCTATAATCTGGTGAGGTGGGCTGGAGCAACAAGGTGGATGGTACTGAGGGCTTGTTGGAATGGGTGTAGTGTTGGTATGCTTATGACTTCTGGGGGAGTGTGTTCCAGGCCCTAATGACTCTTGGATAGAATGAATATTATGCATATGTATTGATGCGTGCGTGGATTTGTATGTACTTGTTTGGATTGCTGTTTCGTGTACAGGAGCGTGGGGTTATGATGTGTTGTGGTAAGTTGATATTTATGAGGTTCTGTTTTATCTTGTAAAAGAAGGTGAATTGGTGTCGTATTCGTCGTGTTTCAAGTGTTTCCCAGCACAGTTTATTAATCAGTTCTGTAGTGCTTGTTTTGCGGCGGTGGTCATTTAGGGTAAATCTGGCTGCGCTTCTCTGAATTTTTTCTAGGGTGTCGATGTTGTTTTGTTTGTGTGGGTTCCATGCTACAGTTGCGTATTCAAGTTTGGGTCTTATTAACATGTTGTATGCTGTTTCTTTGACTTTAGGTGTTGCAGGGCGGAGAGTGCGTTTTAGGAGGCCAAGTGTTCTAGCACATTGTAATGTGGTGGTGTGTATGCGTTGCAGAGAATATGACGTCATAAACGCTAATAGGAAAGGCCAAACGCTACGAGTCCGCAGAAGATCCGACCAAGGATTCTTGATGCGATCGACGCTCGCGTTTGTCGCATGTCATGCATGTTCATGTATTTAACATTAAACAAGGATAAAAGTGCACGTGTACACACATGTCCAAAAAACCATAAGTATCATTTAAATTATCTTACGTTGATCTATTACATACATACGTACAACGTGAAATGATTGAAATGGAATTGTGCACATGTACATTTTTTAACATACATGTTGTGAGCTTAAATGATAAACACTTGTTGAAACATCTTTGGTAGTTTTTGATTTCTTGATTAACTTGAAGCGAATTTAGAAAAGAAAACTTGTTGATAAATTATGTCATTTTGACTCACGTCTATTTTTTATATTTCGGTTTAAAAATGCATGTATTTTAGAAGTTTTTGATTGACAAGAATAAAATAAACTGGACATTTGAAACAAGGTATTCTAAGATACACATCCAGACATGTTACAACATGTTGGGCACATCTATGTTTGCCTCGTGTGCAGAATAAATACTTTTGTTATGACAGGCCACATATTCAAATAATATGGGACACACATTATGAGTGCAAAACATCCTGTTTATTGTATAAAATATAATTTCTGCTGCAGCCAGTCCACACAACGGTAAGGTCAGCAGATTCCTGGGGTTACAGTTGAATCAAACTCACATCAAACACAGCAAAGTGGCTATATTGTGGATTTTACAACAAAGTAAAGTATATATACAGCAGCAGTATTCACTCCTCTCTTTCGGTCCAAGAAAAAGGCAGACTTTGCATAAACCAAAAAATCTAGCATACCACCAGTCATTTGGAATTGAATATCTGACTATAATAATTTTTTTCTGGAAAGCTCACAAATAAGCCAAGTTTGAATAACAGTACTGGGTAGTACCTTGTTCATACAACATTAAACGTTTTACCAGAGAAACATAAATAATTTTATAAGCATGCAAGAAAAAGCAGCTATATCACATTGACACATAGAAATATATGAATAATTATACAAAAAAACACATTTATTCTGATACCAACAGAATAGACATGACCTACAGAACTACAATGATCACTAATACAGATAATAACTGATGGTTAGTAGACTTATATTATCAGTGACATGTATACACGAGTACTCATGTACACAGGCAAGTTCCTGGAAAACCGTTATACAGTATAAGATATTATACAGTATAAGATATTATAACATACCAACGTTGTCAGTTTCATAAAACTCACCATTCAACAACTTATCACACATCAAAATAATCATCTGGATTTATCATTTACAGTTCTTTGTGATCAGTGTCAACATTATGAATAAAGTACTTAACCAGTACATTGTCAAAGATTTAATTAACTTACTTATTATCTTTATTAATCATGCATATACTTCACCAATCTCGCATCATTATAGAAACAAAGCACATTTAAGAATTTCTCTTCACCTAGACAACAATTCTTGATGTACAGTTAATTACAAAATGGTGGCTAACTATAGTAAAAAAGCATCTCACCGAATAAATTCTTATAGGAACAATCCTTCATAATATGCAGTTGTAAATACAAACAATACACTGAACACACAAATTGCAATTATAAATATAAACAACACACTGAACACACACGAGTTGCAGTTGTAAATAATATCAACAATACACTGAACACACACAAGTTGCAACAGTTGTGGTGTATTTACATGCAAGTTCTGAAGAATGTCAAGATTTCCAACTGACTTAACAACATGATAAAACACACTTCCAGAAACAAAACACAAACGTTAACAAACTAAATGTTTGTGTAACTATTTATTTGTCAACTATGTCAATCAGCTGATTGTATATCGATTGTCACATTTGATGATGAAGAGATCATTCGGTGGAGCAATGTATCAAGAAAAGAAGGAACAGTATGCAGCTGTAGTGTCCAGCAGCAGTGACCACCACAGGTTGACCAGACACTTTGATGTGTGGGTGTAGTCTAGATGACAACTACACAACTGGACCAGACACCATCAATTCATTGACCAAGTAGCAGGTTTGCAGGAGTTCAGCGGCTATGCCGTGGTGTCCTGTCTCACTGGAAACACAATCAAACTGCACGTTGGTAACCTTTGCATTCTATAGCAGGGACTGCCTCATCCTTAAGCTCTGGAAGGTTTCTCAGCTCAGTGTTGCAGTGGTTTTGGGGGGGTCAAACAGTTTCATATTGTTCTGGGCATATTCATTAGGATAAATATATTTGTCATATGAACAAATTGAATGTGAAAGTTATAGCGGGTGAGTGTTTATGCGTGTGTGTGGTGTGTGTGTGTGTGTGCGCGTGCGTGCGTGCGTGCGTGGTGTGTGTGTGTGTGTGTGTGTGTGTGTGTGTGTGTGTGTGTGTGTGAGTGTGTTGCCTGCATATGTCATTTGCAAACATAGTCAAATAGCCTAATAACAAATCTGTAGAATTAATAAAATAATCCTGACATAATAAATTACTTCCTTGTGACCATCAACATTCAGTGGTACTTTAATGTATCCAATGTGTCTGTGTACTACAGAATTAATTCTTCAGTAGCCACACATGTTCAGAAATAGACTAGATAGACTTGGCGAGACACAACTATCCTACCGTACCTGGTGTTGCATTCTGTCAGGTCTGGCACCGTCCCTCCTCTTTGTGTCAGCTCATTGTACTTTTCTTGGCCAAGAGATGCAATGCAATGTCTGAAATACATATGGCACATGTGAAAAATTACTCTCGCTACTTAAGAACTTAACCTAATTTTGCTGGGGGGCAGGCATGTGGAGAAGCTAACATTATGGCATAGTGGTGGCAAAAGAAACAATTTCAAAAGCTGCCATCCCAGTCTTCCGATGTCGTCATCTGAGAGAGTGGACTCAGAATGGTGCTGAAACTCTAGCCCCCCAATAAAATATTCTTCCCATGCCTGTGATCCTTTACAGTTGGCTTGTTCCCATGTTCCTGTCCACAAAATGGGTCAATGTATAACAAATGTTGTGCTAATAATTACCACTTTATGAAAAAGACTAACTTGATAAAATAAACTGAAAGTACAAAGTGAAAGTAAACTCACTCCTCAAGAAGCACCTTGCAGGAAGATACAAACTCATTAGGTGTGTCGTCCACGATGATGTCCTGAGATGGAGGACGTCCGCTGTGGACATCCTTCGCTCGACTTATGATCTCATCCAGATCCTGAAGACAGACAATTTTCCCATTATTTTAGTAAACAGGTTCACCAAACTTGATAATTCAGATGAGTGATACTTTTACTTCTTTCAGCTTTTTTACTTTTTCCATGATGTTTCTGAGGAGTACACATAACTAGACACGTGCTGATGTTATGAGGAAGTTTGTATCTCTGGAAATACTAAATGTGTATAACATTGAATTATATACGTTTTCTCTCTGATGTTATGTGAAGTTTTGAATCTCCGGAAATAATTAATATATAAAATTAAATTAATTTATGTGTTCCCACTCAGTGGGCTGTTCGAATTCTGTTCAAATACGCATCATTAAATTTTTTCCGTAAGCGTTTCATTTTCGATTGGTGGGATATTTTTGTAACCAACATTAAATTTGTTACCTCATCTGAGTCGTACTCTTCAAAATCATCAGCATAGTCATCCACACATTCCTCCTCAATCACCTCTTCTGCATCACTGTTGGAATCGTCACTTGTGTGGCTGCCGGGGGGAAGGTCCTCGGGAATTTCTGTAAACGTGCAACATTTTTTTCATTAACCTATTTTATTCACAACAAAATATTTGGTGTTGTGAAACGTGTGATATGGATATCTTAAACTCAGACTAGTGGTGACAACGAATGCATGAGCTCTATGACATAGTTAGGTCACATGACAGGGTCTTAGTCTCTGACATTATACGAATACATTTAATTCAAGTAATAAACCATTTACAGTTGGTACATACACACAATTAGCCTCTAAAAGGTAAATATGTTAAACAATGAGTAGATAAAATTAAATAAGGTTATAAGTTAGAAAAGTGTAGTGTTATACTGGTCTCTCGATTTATTCACTTCCTGGCA
Source organism: Ridgeia piscesae (assembly GCA_025642075.2). Taxonomy (NCBI): domain Eukaryota; kingdom Metazoa; phylum Annelida; class Polychaeta; order Sabellida; family Siboglinidae; genus Ridgeia; species Ridgeia piscesae. The sequence goes on along the minus strand of JAODUO010000205.1, from coordinate 472,675 downwards.
GCGTTAAATTAGAAGGAAATGTAGTTTCATATCGCCAGTGTCTAAAAACCTATCTCTGCTGCCTATCCTCTTTAGCTTCCCAACACTTTCATCCATCTGTCGATGACTTCGCATTACTTACGAGATTGCTTACTCCCTTAGTCTTGTTGAGTCACTGAGCGTGATCGTTGAGGATATTGGCGCATAAGAAGTGTTTATTATTAACATCAGAAAACTAGATGATCAACTGGTCAGAGAAATATGAGTATTATGGTGGATGATGAACATTAAGTGATTCGAATTAAGGACATGGCGTAGAGTGGCTGAAAAAAGTGCAAGACCGGAAAAAAGTGTAGACGATGCCAACACACCAGACCAATCTTGTGAGACAACAGAATGACAACGGAATACGAGCAAAGTCACCGGTTATCATTCCTTCACAATAACTGTCTCCTGAATCACATATGACACTAAATACAGCACCTTTTGTACGATCTTATAAAGATGTCATTAGGACGTCCATGCGCTAGACTACAATAGCTCTCTTTCACGGGATAATAACTGCCCAAATGCTTATTTTCGATAGCTTCATTTATACAGGTCACTATTTCCTCTTACCAAGATTATAAGTGTTTCAGTAAAACAACCTTGGCCAACAATTTGGTTTCATAGTATGAAATAATAAATTAACGGATGTTACAATGTGTATCTACTTGTCAATGGTTTCTTCAGATTTCTATGCAAACATCTGTAAAACTGACTGTGTGCTAGCCCACCCAGAATCACCTATTACAATGTCTGACTACTGTCAAAGGTAGAATACTACTGTTAAAACCATACACCACGTATTACTTGTGGTAATCCATTATCGGTGTAAAATCACTGAATTTTATCAAATGGTCAAACAAAATTTTACTTTTCACACAATTTTGTTTCTACATTTAATGTTTTCTAATACACTGAAATGCTATGTTAAACGATTATGGCTTCGGAAGATTTGATTTCTATAGCCAGTGCTACTGGCTGTTTGTACTGCAGATAGTTTTGAAGCTGTTATGAGATACATGTAGTTGTAGGTATAATAGGAAGACATGCACAGTGCAGTTTGTATGATGCTGTACTCGAAAGACAACAGTGTCACCAAATGAAAGTAGTTGGTGCCAGTTGATAGATTAATACATTCATGATAACTGAAATACTGTAATGACCATATGTATTCTGACATCTAAATCATTTACCCTGGTAATTATCAGCTGTCTGAAACATGTGATACAAATAATGTTGTTTGTTTTCCCACCAGAATATACACATTGTCCAAATATAAGCTGTCATTACAGATTGCATTTTTGGATATGTTGAAAAATCATTATTTTTGAAAAGTCTCAGGGTAATAAAAACTGAAATTGTCTGAACTCGTATAGTCATCACACCATGATGAAAGGAATTTACCATAAATAAATAATCTAGATACAGCATTGTATTTCTGATTCTGTCGGTGAAAGGACCTGTGTGTACTAAGGTGATGTTGACACAGTGTATTATCATATGGGTGATATCACTGCCACCTGAATAGTATCAGTATAAGTACTGTGTCACAGATTGGAATATTAATTAAATATGTACCAACGTATATCTCTGCTGATTATTCATTTTGTAACACAGTGGACAAAAGTGGCATATTTGTATATCTCAAAGCGTTTAATGCATATCTTTTTAAAGTCATTCTGCGATGCCATCTGCATGATAAAAAAGACCTCTTAAGAACATAATGTGCCAAAAACGATGTGATAAATTATTGCCTTGAGTTGTACAAACATAGTGGTAGTGTAACAAAGTGAAATAACAAGAACATTGAAGGTGGCACACAACAGGTAAGATGATGCAACATTTTGATTTAAAACTTGCATTTTTCATACTTACCACATCCAGCTTTCAAGCAAACAAAGGTTAGTGTATAAGCGACTTTAGACAGTTATTCAACCACAAAATGTTGCCAACATTATCAAAAGCTAAACACTTATTTTAAAACATTTTAGAAGAATCTGTAACCATCAAGTAACTTGTATATTTAATTAATTTTAATACATGGTAGATTTCATTTATTTGATCAACATAAATATGGTATAACATATTGGTTTGCAACACAGACCTGTTAACCATTTTACTAAATGTTAACAAGCTACAGGTTATTTTTAGTTTGATTAAAAAGTTTGTAATTATGTTTATTTTATGAGAAGTACCGTAAAAATAAATTAGCAAATGCCATGTATGAATAAATTACAAAACCCAACTTACAGTTTTTCCAAGACTGATGCTTGTTACAAATATAAAGATTTTTTTATTTAGGATAAAACATACACTGGTATTAAAATAGGTAAAAAATACATACGCTTAAAAATTGTTTTTATAAATAGGCCAATTTTATTAAAGTTAAGAAATAAGTAAGTAAAAATTATAAGAAATATGTAAATACATAAGAAATACCTTCATCGTCATCACAAAGGGAGTCAGCTGATGACAGTGACAAATGCTCAAAGTCATCGTCATAGTCTGCTGGACACAGCTCTCCCTGGTCTGACTTTGTGGCAGTGACCGGGTGGTCTTCATCTTCACTTGACCAATTGTAGTCCGAGTCATTGTCACCTGTCAACATCAGTGACCAGTGCGGTCAGCTGGCAGTGACTAGTGGAGAGACAATCAGGTTGGCTGTGTGTGTGTTCGTGCGTGCATGCGTGTATGCATGTGTGTGTGTGTATGCATGCGTGCGATGCGTGCATGCGTGCGTGTGTGCGTGTGTGTGATGGATACATTGGCCGAAAGTTGTGTGTGTGCATATATGCATGTGGTGTGCATCAGGATGGTGTGCTGTGCTGTGTATTACACATACCCAGCATATATATATATATATATATATATATATATATATATATATATATATATACACACACATACATACCTAGTTTACCTACATACGTACATGTATGTATGTCTGTATCAGTGTCCAGTGACACATGTAGACCATGAATCAATATAGTACCATCGCAGATATTGTTACATTATATATATATATATATATATATATATATATATATATATTAAAAGATTTTGTTGAAGGTACATCTAGGTTCAGATGACACCCTGACTGACACCACTAAGAAGTCTCCAGGCAGCAGCCAGTATGAAGACCATTTGACATAAAAAAATTCAAACACATGATCAGTATGATGTCTTAAACAATGCAATTAAACATAACAATGTCCAACTGAAAGAAAATGTGATTAGTTACAAGCACTATCAAAGTGGATGTGAAGTCATGATGGAATATTAGCACTCAGCAGTGGATAGAAACAAATAAGAACACTGTCGAAATATATTAGAAATTCCTGTAAATGTACTTAGATACCTAAATAGGTTAAAGATACAAATAGATAAATTGGCCGCTATACAACTTTTCAAAATTGGGGAGATCTTGTGCATAATTTTGTTGAAAAACATACAGCAGCGAGGTCACAAACTTTGCCATCTTTGGCTCCAGATATCCCCATATACAACCCACAATGCCCCTTTCTACAGGGTGCTTTCATGCATGACTGAATACTTCAAGAACTCTCAATATTTACAGTTATTAGTAGATTGTTATGCTATTCAATGGTATATTAATCTACTGTGTTCAAGGTTTGAGGTTTGATTAAATGTTAGTATACACACTGTATCCTACTGCCTTATGGGTGCAAAGCAGACAACCGTATTACTGTGTGGAAAAGTGCATGCAAGCACATGCGACAATGCAGCACACCATTAATTAAAAAGCAAAAGCACAACGTCCACTGCAACTGAGTGTTAAGGAAACCATAAATACAAAAGTCGACAGATCATATGTTACATGTGCTCACAATATTCTGGTTTCTGAATGAAGTTAATAATGTGTTTAGTACGAGTACATGTACTCATAAAGCACTTTTGATGTTATAATAATTAACTACAATCAACCACTTTCATTTAATACAACCATCCAGTAATAGAAAACCACTCAAAACTGTATTAGTGCACATATGTGTCCATCCCAGATTTCGTAATCGATACTATAACTTCAAGTGTGAATGTTGTCAACACATTCATATATCTTATCTTTACAGATAGATCACCTCTGGCACAACGCTTCTGCCGTGTGTGTTTGTTCAACCAACACTTCATCCTAAACGTTTTCCCACAGCGATCACACTGGAATGTTGGTGCCTGTGTCCCTGCAAATTGTAGTAACATCAATCAACCAGAGTCTCACCGCAGAGCCACAATGCAACCAGAAAACAGGTGCCTGAAAATACCTCAAACTGCACTGGAATTCAACCAGCGCTAACGTTTAAGATAGTTATCCAAGGGGAGGACTGAATGAAGAGTGGGATGAGTGGGAAAGGAACGGAGGATAAGAGCAAAGGATGGAGGGAGCTGGAGACTGTTGGCAGTGGAAGTAGTGCACGAAAAGTTAGAAAGAAGAGGATGGAAAATAAGACCAAAATCTATGAACAGATTCATGGCCAGCCTCACACGTGGATGCAGGAGAACTACATCCGTATTTTAAAATTTAATGTTCAAGTGATGATACATGATTATCATGCGTTGATGTTTCAGGTAAATAATCACAAAATATGATTACTCGTTTAACAGTGGAGATGGTGGTGAAGGGTTTCTAGTTTTATTTTCACTTTTCAATCGACAGATTCCAAATTTGAATGTTTTTGCTGCTGTTTAAAACCGTGGGCAAGTGTTTTTACCCTATGTTGCCCCAATTTCTTCTGCTGTGTATGAATGACCAACTGGTTACCTATAGTGGTGGATATATGCGAATGATTAATCTTTGTGCAGTAATTCCAGCATAGCTGAATGCTTCTTTGGGAATTGAAATGGTGTTCAACTGACCAGGTTAGCCAGAAAGGGAAGTGAAAAGTGCACTTTGGACAGTTATAAGAACACCTGTTTATGCATCATTTATAAAGGTAGTATTTATTAGGAGTATAAGATATTATTTCTATGAAGTAAGGTTTTGAACACCAAAATGCTTCCCTTCGATTACAAAGCACAACTGTCAGAGCGATTCCTTAGGTATTTATATTGTATTCCAAAGTAACAAAATTCAACTCGGTACAGGATTTTTCAAACTGGATATGTCTATGATGTCGCACTTAAGAAGACAGTGACAATGCAGCCAACACCTGAATGTTCTAACTGCACATATGAGCACAATTTATAAACACGCATCTTGGTGATATTGGAACTTTATTCCCAGTGTGCCAATGACAACACCATCTTTATTCCTGCTGACAGTAAATTACAAAATTAAGACCGTCTGACACTTACCTGCAATGCCTGAGTCTGTCTGCTTACACATCGTTGTTCCACATTCACTGTTGTCAGGGGCGATGACCTCTTTCAAGTCATCTGACTCTGTTGTCCCCGCACTTAACAAATGAACAAGACATTAGATACGTTGCTATACAATAAGCCTGGCAAGGATAACTGGAGCACTTTAAAAAAAATTGCAATAAGAAGAATCCTACACACAGGTAATATTTTAAAGTAAATAATATAAATACATGTGTCTATATAATTAACTAAAATTACCTATTAGTCATAAAATACATCATAATCATAATCAATCTAGCAAATACAGTCAAACCTTCTTGTGTGACCTCTGTCATGAGCGACCACTCGTCTTGAGCAACCGTTTTCCTAGCCACGGTTCGTTTCTGATTAAAACCTACCAATAATGAATGACTACTTGACAAACGCAACCAGTGACCACAAAAATTATTCATGCGATATTTCCCATATATTCATATTCTGTTTAAATTTCAGTGATTTATTGTTCCGATAATAAATAAAGTGTTTTGTCCAAAATTATTATTACATATCTGGTGGTGGAAATATCATTCATAAGTAGAAAAATAGCTTCAGTAATATGTTCTTATGCATAATGTCTGTGTATGTGTTGAATGAAAATTATTGTTACGTTGTAATTATTTTACCATTTTAATTATTTATTATTATTAACCATTTACATTAATTTATCACTATTGTTGTTATGGAATTTGTGTCGTATTTTTATGACTAATAGGTCATTTTAGTTAATTATATAGACACCTGTATTTTTATTCTTTATTTTTAAATATTACCTGTGGGTAGTATTCTTCTTATTGTATATTTTTCTAATAGCAGTATGAAGCGCCACAAACAATTATGGATGTGGTGCTATATGAAATAAACTATTATATAATAAAACCGAACATTTCCTACAGATCAAAGTGATGATAATAATAATTATTATATTATTTATGATTATAATAATAATTATTATAAGTAATTAAACTATTTCGTGCGTGCGAATGCAGTAAGTAAAGTTTATAAATATTCACGTGCATAAACGCACCATCTAACGGTGGAGCTGCTGAAGAAATTGCCGTCGAGATCTGCACGTTTGTTTTATGAATTTTCTTCGTTAGAGGAATGCAAGACTTTTTTAGTAACATAGTATATGTATATGTATGTAAGATATGTGAGAAGTTTGGCGGCTGGTGGTGGTCGATTTCATGGTTAGGTCAATCCAACCCGGTCGTCTGGCTACTGCACTGTGTCTGTGAATGTCAATTCTAACGAATCCACTGGACCACTATTACAGTTCAGGTCGATTCAAAGGGTAACAAAAAAGGCAGCTCATTGATACTATCTTTCCCTGTACTGTTGCTACAACCATATGAGGAACGGTGTGGCATATTGCTGTCGTGATTTCATTGTAAACCGACGTAAGGCACTTTTAACGAACCGCTTGGCTCTCCTTTGTTATGACAGCTGAACCAACTGTCGGAACAGTGACATATTACTTTTCCAAAGTGCAAACAGAAGCTGGGTTTTGATTGGTTGCATCGACCAAGATGGTCCCGTTTATGGTTTTGCTAGATCTTTCCACTTTAAGGCCACTTTCTGAATAAACTATTGATGTGAAAAATTTGATTGTAGATGCAAATGGTTAGTTTGTGAAAACTTTTAGGTGCTTAACATCAAGCCATTGACTTTTTTACCTTTAACTCTTTAGACCTCAAGTCGGCCAAACGTACACACAGACCGATGCATAATATTAACATAACTTAGTAATTCTGTCTTGTCCAGTGGCGCCATGTAGTGGAAAGCATTGAAAACACATTAGAAATGATGTCTGAATGAACAGACATCATATTTTTCTGTCTTGGATCAACTAGTTCTGGGAATGAGAACTTTTCATTCAAAAATGTATACCTTTAAAACAGTTAACTTTTATCATGCAAAATTAAAGCTGTATATGGCATAGTTTTTTCACAGGGTTCAATATATCACATAACCCAGGCTATAGTTACTACCACGAATACTGCAGAAACAGAGACATAATATACACTCACACAGGAAGGCTGTGTGGAACTTTGTCATGCTCTGTCCCAGCGTCCTTGCTCTGGACAGCTCCATTCTGGACAGTGTCCTTGACCAGTGCATCCTTGACCGGTGGGTCTCGGACACTAGCCAGCGCCTTCAACTGCATGCGGTACTCTGTGCCTTCGATGAACTTAGACAACATGTCCTTGACGTAGGGCAAGTTAAGCACTTGCCGGGCACTGCGAACAGCAACAAGGGTCTTGGTGCTAATCTATGAAAGTGTATGCAATTTTACATGTCAAAGTATGTGGATCTGATTTGGACTTATTGGTGTATTATAACTGCAATTATTAAGAATAACAAGAACAAAGAGGGTAGAGAAGGATGGATGACTCCATGAATGAATGCAATGCAGTTTAACAGGAGAATTATTGAGAAGCTGGATAGGATGGACATGTCACTTGGCAAGGATGAATGTGGGAAAACTACCTGAGGGAGGAAAAACACCAAGAACACAGGGGGAGGGAAGGCCACAACTGAGATGGGGGGTTGCATAAGGAGGGGGCTGAGAAGATCGGGGGAGGATGAAAGATGCAGAGGGGGCCAAGGACAGAAAATTTCAGAATGAAAAACACAGCGAATGATTCGGCATTATTTTACCTGACCCTCCTCCGTGTAAGTACATCTCTGTACAGATATGTCTTTAGTGTGTCATTAACTAATCTATATTATCATCAGCGAGAATAGATTTGGAAGTAAAGTGTATGTACAGTCATGTGTTGTTTATCCGCACGCTTTGGTTCCCAGTGATTTTGGTCAGATAAATGAAATGTGCTGATTAGCGCCTTATTATACATGTTATCAAGACGACTCCCACACAAAATGTGCGCATTGCGAAACAACCAGATTATTAAAAAGTAGATAAACGAGTCATGACTGTATAACACCTCTAGAACAAAGTTGTTTCCTAATGACCAGGCTATTTTAGAGCCGTACTTATAAAGAAATATTACCTAGGTCGTTCGTCCGGTGTTTTCACCAGGAGGGCCTCCACTATGCCCAGTAGGGCCGGGGAGTAATGTGATGGCAGCGGCTGGAGAAACAACATGTCACTAGTGCTACAACAACTGACAGGGTTTCGTATGTTACAGCTGCTTATAACAGTACACATGTAAAAGGCTAAAAGCACTTTGATATTTTGAACATACATAATAAACGCAAACAGTAGCAGTAACATGACCAATATTGTTTGGGAAAAAGGCACAACTTTGTCGGTTTTATCATAGAAAATGGTAATAAAAAGTATTCTTATGATGTGTATTATAACATACACTGTACTAAGTTGTGCAACTGATAAATTAGTAGTACTTTTGATAATAATTACTACTTTGTAATGGTATCTTTTAATGGTTACCATATACATTTTAAAAACTGAACCTTATTTTTATTTATTTAATAAATCCCCTTCTTTTCATGCAAACTTAACACTGAAAAAGGACAGATAATTTTAAACATTTTACAGTTGATTAAAGCACAACATTTCACGTGAATCGTGTGATGCTGAACAAACTGACAAGCAGACTTTATCAGCAAACGTTGTAGGAGACTGAGAGAAAATACACACCTCATACTCAGCCCTGATGATCTTGTAGAACAAGTTGATGAGATTGGGAGAGTCAAACGGAGGCTTCAGGCTGCACATCTCATGGAGCAGGCACCCCAGGGCCTGTCAACGAACAGAATCTGATTCATTTATTCGACCAAATAATATATTATATGCAGTAATTAAAGGTAATGTACATGCTGCTAATATGAGAGCTAACATGACAGCCATCATGTTATGTATTTATATAATTTTTAAACATTATTACTTGGGTTACAAATAACAACACTGAACATGCACTCCATAATTGGTCAACTCAGAGCAACAGTGACGCAGCCATTGTCAATATTTGTCTTACATTTTTTGGTTTGTAAATACACTGTACCACATGTAGAAGTAAATCTAACGCAGACAATCGTATAGAGATATTATACAGATTATTGCCTGGATACTTGACGATCATGAGAGTAATATGTACATTACTGTTAGGCCTACATAAACACCACAGCGTGCTTGTGGTTGTCTTTTGTTTGTTCAGAGTGATGAATGACGGGGAGACTGAGAAGCACTGGATTATCAGTAGGTACTGGTTGTGAAGATGGTGAACTGTCAAATAATATGCTACGATATTGACATGATTGTAGACATATTGCAAAGTCCATGGGTCCATGACAAAGGGGGCCATTTTTTTTAAAGGATTTGTGTGGGTGGTTCCTGTGATTACCCTGTACATATCACATGCACATTAAGTCTTATGTTCCGAACAACTGATTTACGCCATAAAAGGTGAGAATCTTGACATGTGGGTTTTTTAAAAGACACAGGTACTGCATCCTATATGTAAGCCATAGATAAATTCCTGAAAAGTCGGTGACAGATGTGCAAACAATGAAACATTAATATGAACTGTTACAATTTCAATCTCCATGTAAAATAACTATAAAACAACTTTAATTGATACTAAACAGAGTAAATGAAATTTGCCAGAAAAAATAACTAATAGTGTGCAAGTATGGGGACTATATTAATCAGTGTTTACATGGCAAGAAAGTTTAAATGTGATCAATTAAATTGCCATGACGGCATAAGCTACAGTTCAGCAGAGGAGAAGGACATGGAGAAATGAGAGGAATATTAGTACTGATACTAACCCAGACGTCAGCTTTGGAGCTGTAGGGGATGTCTTGGCACATCTCTGGAGCAAGGTACATTGGCGTACCGACACATGTCTTGGCCACATCAATGGCTGTATCCAACATCTTTGCGATTCCAAAGTCACCTGAAAAATAAACGGAGTTTAGATTTTACGAAACTTTGTAAAGTGCCCCTGAGCCAATATATAAACAAATTATTAGTAAAGTAATACTCACCATGTTACTATTGAATCAACTACAAAGAGGTTCAGATTACCTGGAGGTAAGCTACAAATAATCTTGCTGTATTTACCCAAGTTCATTTAATGTAAATAGCTCATCTTCATCTGGGGAACATTAAAGTTAACTGTTAATTTAACTGTCACCACAAACTCCCCTGGGCGTAAAGATCATATTTAGGGGTCGTTCATAATTGTCAACATCTTTAGAAGCGTACAAAGAGTATGGTTTTTCTTGACTCCGTTCTCTCCTCAAAAGTACATTAAAAATGTTCATTGTTGTGACCACGAAAAGCATGTAGCCTACAACAGATTTTTAAAGACCCCTTATAAAAACTACCATGTAGAAACTAGAAAAAACTTGTTATAAATAACTAAGATTGTCATAATTTATACTGGAACAGAAGTTTTGCATCACTTTACTATTAAAAATAAACTGATGTCCGTAGATCGAGATATAACACTATGCCGCCAACAGTCACTTTTCAAACAGGTGTTACGTGTATACATATGGTGCGATCTAAAAGTTCATGGACTGGTTCCATGGAATGTCAACAGGTCGCAGTATGGACTCGGCCTGCCATAAAATGCTAAATAGTTTTATTTTGAAGCAGTGTGCTGAGTGACAGTGATATATGCATGTTTTCGTGAGTGTTTTTGTGCATTATTCTTAGTGGTTCTCTGTGAATTATGCAAGAGAAATAACAAAGAAAAACAGACTTGTAGGTGTGCGTCAGATGCATTTGTTAACTTACCTAATTTACACGTTTTACCACTTTTTGTCGTGAACACGTTTTGTGTCTTCAGATCTCTACAAATGAAGTAACATCAATGGTATAACGAAATGAACAGAGGTAGAATATTTATAGTCATTTGTGATTTGATGTGCTGTAGTACAGAAGTATTGGTTATGATAATGCAATGATGTTGATAACATTGCTGTCATATTCTGATTGCCTCCTTTGATGCTAAGCGTGCATAGTAATGATTTCACAGTAAACATTGTACAACATGTTTAGTACAGTACAGTACAGTACAGTACAGTACAGTACAGTACAGTACAGTACAGTACAGTACAGTACAGTACAGTACAGTACAGTACAGTACAGTACAGTACAATAACCTTTAATAGTCTCCCAAAGAGGAAATTCTTGTGGTAGATATTCACATAACACAACGACATAGTATTGACAATGCTTATAATAGTAGTGCGCCCCATTGTATCCCCCATCCTCCCCGATCACTTTCCCCTCCCCAATTTCACATTTAGCAGCCTAACAGAAGTTGGAAGAAAAGTATTACGATAACGGTTCATGTGAGTTCTTTCGGATATGTATCTACAACCAGTTTAATGTTAATAACAGAAAACGGCTCCATCAATGACACACTAGTGACCCTACCTGTGTAGTATCTTCTTTGAGTGCATGTACTCCACAGCCATTGTGATTTGAAAGAACCACTGCAAGAAGATGTGTTTATTATACACCTGCTGCACATCACCTGTCTAGCAGTGACATGGTCCAGTGAAAACAGCCATATCTACACTGTTTCAACCTGGGATATACATGTAGGTATATAGGATGAAATAGTAATGTATACAAATAATTACTTAACATTTCGCAGTCATCTCCAAGGTGGGTTTTAGTCTGATATAATCAGCTGAACCCTGCCTTCGCTGAATGGATAGTCTGTATTATGTTGTAATACCGAAACTCTGTCATAGAATTCATTGTACTTGCTATGTAAGCATACTGCCATAATGGATACACCAAAATATTTTATGCAGAGGCAACAAAGAAATAATTGGTTAAAATATCCCAGGTTATCTTTGACCTGGGTCATAATGTCAAGTCAGACGGAATTAAATTTTCAAATAAACTGAACATTATTGTTGTGCAAATGACACCAACAATAACAACTCACCATTTACTGGCAAGTAAAGTCTCAGTCAGCGTAAAAGATAAAGAACACTTTTATTTTTTAGCATTTTTAATGTTTGCTTATTTCAATCAATAAAGTTAAATAACTTAAATTGTCAAAAAGCTATAAAAAAATTCCAGGTAATTGTAAATGGTCTTTTTAAAAGAATATTGTACAATGGCCATGCCAGACTTGTATATTATTATGGCAATAATTACCTTGATGATCTGTTCTTCTTGGAAATGCTCATTTTTCTAGAAAAGAAGACATATAACTACATGACTGCATGGTGTAATCAAAATAAATATTCATGGTGTATCCTAAAATGCATATGAATCCAGGTAGAAATGAGCATGGTAAAAATAGGGATTTAAACCGTATACTTCATGAAAGCAAATGGTGCGTCATGTGTAACTTCATGGATAAAACCAAGCATCTTGTCAGTTGGTCTTACAATCTCAAAATATACAGTGTCACCCAAAAACCTGCACAAAATAAACACCTTTTAAGCAAAACATAGACAATACAAAATTAAGCAAGGATTAACATCACAACTGCAAGAAAACAATGAATTTGATTAATTTATATTTAATATAGTTCAAATATGTGTCATATAGTAATTTGCAAATCAGTTTCACCAACTCATGTGTCTGCACACCCAAATGTTGGCCAACAGCAAAGATATGAATAGCTGTAAGTAATCAGATGAATTCACTCACCCGTGATGCTTCAATGATTTTGTCATCCAAAGTACCTCCATCGCAATAATCCTGCAGCAAGACTGAACAAGATTACCATTGATCTTGCTAAAATCATAGTGCTAATGGTGGTGCCCAAGCAGGGTGGGGAATTACATCTCAATGTAATCTATTACTACTGTATTACCATTACCTAATACCCTTCCTATTGCTGTTACGTGCTGAATGAAACATATTACAATTATATTTAAAACAATTACTATTACAATTACTATTACATTTTTCGGCGAAACTAATCATGACATAATAATTAGATAAGTTAAACTGTTACCAGCAAAACAGCACTGGACACATTTAAATATGTGCTAAAGCTGCATCTTTTCACAGTAGCGGTGATATAACTTGGACGATTATATAACTTGGACGATTATATAACTTGGACGATTATATAACTTGGACGATTATATAACTTGGACGATTACCAACACTCCGCTACAATAGCTGATCATGTTTAATGTTTATTTTATTTACTTATCTGTTTATTTTATATACATTTCACTTAGTTTATTATTTGCTGTAAATAATATGATCTTAATTATTTTATTTGGCAATTTCATGCATATATAACTCTATTTTTTATTCAAATGTAGTATTTTATTTATTTAGTTAATTTAGTAATTTTAGTTAAAACTTTTTCTTACAAACACTGTATGTATTGGATGTGACACTCTACATTTAATATTTCAGTACTCTCTAGGAAAGAAACACAAAAGCAATGCCATTTACGTTAAACTTGTGAATCAATCAATGTAATTAAACCATAAAGCTCTCCTGCTGCTTCGTTGACAGATAATTATTGGCACAGCTACAAATACATCAGGATGTATGTCACACCTCTTTTGTGTAGGCTTTATGGTACGGAGGCTGCTGCTAAATCCATAGGAATGTGTGAAAAGGAAACTTGGCAAGAGAACCCACTTCAAAGAACCAGTTATGCGACATAGCTGTCACAGTGTGTCAGTGGCACCTGCTATGTAAATGGTCATAACCTCCAGAGTGAAAAACACAGAGTGGGCCAACCATAAAAACATACTTTCTTGTAAATAATCTGCAGACAATAAGTCTGCAGATAACCACAACTCAAACTGAACTTTGAAATAAAAATATTAGGTCAATTATTATTACGTTGCTTTCTATTACTATTACATTGTGTTCGTGTTCAACCTTTTAGGACGTCTGACATTTAGTCTAATGCAACACTACATCTACTACAACATTTGGTCTATTGATACAATTTGACTTTTATGACGATCAATGATCCGACATGATTATGTTTCTAACCCTGGACTGGATGCTACTGTATGTTACGCGCAGCTGAATATTTCAGCCCATGACTGGTTCGACCCCACCAATGAACCAACCAGTGAACCGTGACCATTGTATACCCTTTGAACTGTGTGTAACTGCCAAACTGTCCATCCTGTTTTTGTTGAAAATCTGACTTTTGCGACGTCAGTTGCAGTGGAAATTGAAAGACAATAGTTATGGGTAGTTTTATTGTAAGGAACATGCAACTATTTTGGCATATTTTCCTTGAGATTCATATATTATTATTACCTGGGTATTAGGGCTTGCATATTTTCATCGGGAAATCGCTTGCAATAATAATTATAATAACCTGATAATATTTATTCTGGAAAGGCAACATACAGTGTAATTGGCAATCATTTATTTGAGCATGCAAATATTGTAGTAGATGAATTGTCATGTTAGACTAAGATTAGTGTCGTCGTAGACACATTTTCACATTAAACCAAATAACAGGCAATAGACATATTACCTCAATATTTGTAATCACTACTATTACATATTACTATAAGATTACCTCTGGCCTGTATCCAAATATTGTGATAATGAAGTTTTCAAATGAATTAATTTGTTTTCACAGAAGCAGTTTAATTCACACAAATCCATCACATGTGTCAAATGAACAGTGCGAGAAATTATGCATTTTAATGAAGATTACATTACACATATTGTACCAATGGTCCCATTGGTATTAGGTTAAAAAGTATAAGCATAAAATAAAAATAAATTCATGAACCAACATCGACTTACCTGCAGTATCAAAAGATGTTCCATTTCTTCATCAAAAAATGATGTTTGATACGCCACTATGAACGGATGTTTCAGCTTGGATAAGATCCTGCAAGGCACATTTCAATGTGTTATGACAACATTTGCACGAAAAGAAATGTTGTATGAACACGTATGTTAAAACATGTCAGTTACTCAGTCATTCATACCAATGGTCTACATTGATTCTCATTAAAGATCATAGGTCAACGTAACCAGCTTATCTCAAACATGGCTGTTGTTCTGGTAGCAAAGTTACTGGCTCACTTTTTACGGAGCTATGACACAATATGCGAATGCAAACAAACTTTTTGAATTAATGTAATACATGTTATCCTGATTGCTTGGCCAGTTCATATGGTCACTTGATGTCAATACTTAAGTGTTTTTTTGTTCAGAAAAGTAGATGATCACATGACAGTGAGGAACCAATAATAATTACTGAGCTGGCAGAACAAAATAGGTGGTCAATGATTATAATAGCAGTTACATGTGTGTAAAGGAAACTTTACAATTTTGTCCAGTGTATAATATTTAATGTCTAAGGTCACGCAGACATAGACAAGAAATAAAAGGAGGGCTATACAGACACACACGATTTATGCCTGCTTCTTATGCATAATTCGCATACTTTAATCCCCAAGATCCAAATTGCCAGATAAATAAAAAATCTAAATAGGTGTTTCAATCTGCACAACACCAAGATTACATCACTAACAGCTACTGGCCTGTTGCTAAGTACTGACGGAATTACTGGACTAGACCAATACTGGGTTCATAAATGGTTATAACATAGGACAGGTACAGGTGACACTTCTGTGGTCAGACAAATTGCCATTACACTGTACAATACCAACTGTGCATGCATTCATGCATTCATGCATTGTCTACCACATTCCAACACAGAACACCTTCAACCGCAACAGATCAACCAGCTGCACGAACAGATGGGACCTGATGGTAATATTATCACAACACATGTAAGATTGATGTATTTGGCAGTTAATAATGAATGCACTATGTGCCCTGGTAGGTCGGCTGCATCATTAGAGTGTACACTGTAGTCAGTATTATCAATACATTGCTACCCTGTGTGTAGTGTGGGTTCTGGGGACAAGATGATGAATGTATCAGTCCTTACTTGGCTTCACGCATGACTGCCTCCTTGGTTCGCGTCTTCTTACTTTCATCCAATTTGATCTGTTTCATTGCATACAACCTGTGTGCAGAGAGACACAGTCGTGTGGGGACATTTCTCAATGTTTTAAACATTTCAGTACGACTACGACAGTCTGCTATTGCTGCTGCTGCAATATATAAGTTTAGTTATGCACTAGGATTTGTAGAAGCTTTATTTACTTATCTATTTATTATCACTTAGCATTTCATCTTTACGTGTAAGTTTAATTGTTTTGCATATATTTTAGATATTTATGTTTTATTAATGCTGAATTTTATGCGCCTCTGAGAAGAAGTATATTTCAGATATAACTATTATAGTAATAAAATATAAAAATAATAATTATTGTTATGGTGTGACTCTTGAATCTGAGAGGCAGCTATTGCGGCAATAATGATGTCTGCTTTCCAATTCATTTTTTTGCACGCAATTATCCGCTATGAAGAGGCACATGCTATATTTATCTTTAAGACTGATGCTTTAACATTGCAATAGCATTATACGTGGATTATCGCCCTGTTGAATTATTTTCCAAGATTTGTGTATTTTTGTGTGTAACTGACTGCAAAAATCTTCTACTGAAGTAATGGTGAATGACATTACTTACATCATCGATGGCAATTTACTAAGTAATTGTTTTTATCATTTTAATGATGTATTTTGTCGGATATAGCCAGTGACGTTAGTAGAAAGGAAATAAGTAACACTGCATGGCAATCACAGACTTTGTAAACATTACCGACGGTGGCAAACTTACAACTAACAGTGGCAGTATATTCAGTCATTATGCTAATTGTGAATGATATATTTGTCAGGATTAGGAAATTAAAATATATCTTAACTATGTTACTTGTTTAGAATTCAACTTTCAGAATATATAACGATCAATGTTTCTATTGATCACATGCATTATTGCAGCCAAAATCTTGATCTGAAGTGATGCAGTTGATTTTCACGTCAAGTCAGTCACTGTGAATGCAGTATTCGGTGATCTGAGCATATGAGGGCTGTCATACTGAAATGGTTTTTAAATCACACAAAGCACATCTTGTAATTATACAATTTTTTTTGGCCACAAAATAACAGAAAATGGTGAACCAACCATACCCATATTCCATAAATGATGATTGCATGTTTCTGTCTTGAGATGCAGTCTAGTATACAATAATATAAATATTAAAAGTTTTTGTTAGCAAAATTAATAGACATTTTAAGATGCGAACTGGAAAACGTACTAAGTAAATTAACAACAAAATTGACTTGCATAGAGGGTATTCAAACTAACAAACATCTCTCACATGATCAATCTTATGGCACAGTCAATTAACCACTGTAGATATTTCCAGACATATGGACGGCATTAATAAGTAACGTGATCAATTGGCATTACCATGATCATTGTGATTACTGGTATTTCAAAAATAATGTGTTTAATCAGTTGCTTACTCATAAACAGTCAATGTGGATCAATCCTTATTGGCAGTACCAAATGCCAAGACAGGGATCAATTTTAATTGGAAATTGGCGGTATGTAGTCTAATAGACTCCTATTTGCTCATATTTGGGAGACAGCAGAAGTATTTGGGAGTTTGTGCCCCTATCTTTTGCATGTCTTCTATGTTGACCAATCACAAGCAAACGCTCATGAGTAACCCATGGCTCAAGATGACTGCTTACAAGTATTTTCGAACTACCATTAGTTGATGTGTTTTGATACAATTGCTTTGAAGCAAGATGGCAACATATAAGCATGTTGGCAGATCTTAAACATAGATAAATTTAACACTGGATTTATCATCTTTTAAAATTAGTGAGTTACACATGAACCCGTAGATGAAACAAAAACACAAGGCATCCTGAATTCACAGACTCCCTTAAAAATCAACACCAGCAAGAGGACAAAAACAATGTTTTATAATTCTTAAGTGACATTTTCAGGACACATGTGTACCCAGTGTATTAATAAACTACAAAAGGATATGATATTGTCAAAGTCTAATTGTACTCCAGACATTGCTATGCTACTATCTTTGATGCCAAAGTTAATCTCCAATCAGGCCTGAATGACTTCTGTAATTGCTCACTGGGACACACTGTCCAAGTCATACTCAGTTTGGCTAAGCCTGAGTTGACCCATCACCTGTAATTACCACCTGCTAAGCCCCATTATTACCTAGGAGCATTCATTAACCCACCAGTCACACCCACTTTGAATGAATGCTGGCTGCTGCTAAATATAACCACATGCTTTATCTGTTCTGGTATAAATGTGATAACCCAGAATGTGGTCAATTGACTCAATTCCCACGCAATTCTGCAAATAATCGTGTTTGCTGGGCATAATGAAATCCTCAGTATGTAGCTGCAGCTATGATGACTGTTTATAAATAAGAAAATGATTATGCATTAGGCCAAATAAAATAAATTTAGGAGGTGTTTCCATCAACACTTAATCGAGGAAATTAGGGGTATTATAGGGAATGTAAGAAATATAGTCACACGAATAAAAAAACATGAAAACAAGTCACAGAAAATAAATGACACCACTTTAAACTGTCAACAATAATTAATGATAATCACTATACAGTAATATGCATTTTGAAATGAAATAATATTAAATATCTAACTAAAAAGTTGCATGGTAAAATATAATGGCTGCAGTTTCTCTTGTTAAAAGTGTGAAAGACTGGCAGTCACTTGAATAAGAATGATCGTCATGTCAATGACCTACACTGGCACTTGACTGTTAAAAGTAAGAGTACTTTCAAAACATACTCAAGTATGCAAAACCAAACCTTCTGTAGCTCGTTCCCTAGGCAAAAGCATGAATTTACTTGCATGACTTTTTGTCTGTGATGTTATTTCCATGCATTTTACATGCATACATTGAGGAGAAACCAGGAATTGATGCTATTCTTCTACCCGTGACTAGCTCATCATTCCGTGTTAATGTTTGTGGCAAGAGTATTGTTGAGCTTTGTTTTCAGAATTGTCCTTCTCTGGAATTAGTGAGTTCACTACAGATTACATACTTATCCCCTGGGATCAGGGATATACACCTGACAGAAGGGACCAACAGCTTTTATTGTCACTCCCAAAGGACGTGAACAAAATTGCTTAAGTTGGTGGCAGATGGGATCGAACCACTGCCTCCTCAATCAACCGTTCGGCGCTCTAACATGTGACCATTGCTCCCCACTCGTTCACTGGTCATTGTTACTCACTTCTTTGTTTTCTTCTGTCGCACAAGATACACATCACCACAGGTCCCATTCCCAATGCGGGTGACTGTGTTGTAGTCCTCCATTACACCATTCAACAACACCACAGCTCTCCAAGAAAGGTTGTATGTGTTATGCTGTGAAACTGAAAAATAATAATAACATTCTAAGTTTGCAAACAGGCAAAATTTAAAACAGGCAATCACATATGAAACTAAAATGAAAGTAAAATCACTTAGAAAATATTGATATTTAAGCAGCAAGAGTACTTGGGAGTTTTACTTCAATGTTAAGGACTCACTTCAGACGTTTTATCAATTTGCTTCGTAATTTTAATTTGGTGTATTTAATATGTAAATTTTACATGTTTGAATAAAATAATTTCACTTGCATCTAAGAGTTTTATTTCTAACTATGCCTTCACATTTTTCTGATTACATCACTTATCATAAGCAACAGTTATATGGTGTCATCGCATGTAATGAGACAATATCATCACATGCAATCACATTAATTGCAGACTGTATTAACTGTATATTGCATCATAGCGTTGAATGCTTAAAAATAAAACTTATTCTAAATTATGTCCCAACATTAGATGTATTCCACACAGTTGTGGCTTAGATATTAAGCTGAACACTTAATTCATATGTTAAGTCATAATGATCATTAACATAATGTAGAAGCTCGATCTTTCTTTGAACATAATGTAGAAATTCTTCTTTGTGTGTTGGAACAATTATCTGCATTTCAAGTTGCATGGATACGAGACAGTGTTTCAACACAACATCTAAGAAGTTTATGATGTCAATCACCAAAGAGGCACAGAAACAATGTGGTCTAAGTCCAAAAGTGCCACACAAAAATAAACAAACAACATGATCATATTTTTTTATAATAAACATGAGGGAATAAAAATGCAAAGATTTTGTCAGCATGACACAATATCCAGAGAAGTGGCAATGAAAGATAATTTACTTCACAAGAGGAGATAGCACTATGTGATTTCTGGGTTGCTGACAGGCTGTCAATTTGTAAATAATTTAATAGAAATAAAACAATAATGCAACGTTACTAGCCTCTACTAGAGGCTCTAGTCTATAGTAACAGGAGACCAGTCCAAGGCCAAGCCAGTCATCTAGTCAACTCAAAAGTCAAGTCACAATGATCTCGACAATATTCGCATGGTGTTCCTATAATATCTTTGAAACACGTATGCAAGCCACAGCCGACTAGCTGCTACAGCAGACAAAGGCACATGGAACGCTGGATGCAAGCCAATACGTCGTGACCAACCCTGTCAGCAATCTTGAACATCAACCATTCCATAACGAAACAGCCAAAATAAATCAACATATCAGTGGAATACAACACCTAAATGACCACAACATGATGCCATGTTAACTAGGTTTACCTGTTCACGTCATAGTCAATAACAGTCTTCTCAACTGGAACAGAATGTGCATAAATTAGCGAAGTCACTGAACCATCACCTCTACTTTATCATCGATCCGCCATGCCGTAAACAACGACGCGCTATTACACAAGCCGCGTTCACATCTAACGAGCAGGATGATTGGACAATGTGTGGATAACTTGTTCCCGGGAGGTGGCGCTAGTGTCGTTTTTTGACAGATGATAAGCTTGTTTACAAACATTGACGTTTTAAGCAAAATGGTCTAGATTCAGATAGATCGGGGCTACATTTATAGTTGTATTATTCCGTTGTAGCCTCATCCGACAAAAAGGAAGATGTCACGATGTGGCATATTGAATTTGAGGTTCAACCAAGAGCACAGTAGGTTGAATAGAAATGAAATGATTGTAATATCGCTCATATGTTCTGATGTCATAATTATTTATGTCCATTGTTCGTATATTTCAGTTTGAAACTTTGTAAAGTTGTAGTCTGTTTTTCATTATTTAGTATTGCTGATATTCGTTATTGCAAGTACATTGTCAGTGATTCATTAATGATTAATTATAAATATATAAGTATTACCAGGGGTAGAACTTCGGAATTAGTAAAGACAAAAGTTTACTAGTCCACCAAGAGGTTTACTAGTCCGGCAAAAGATAAAAACAACCCAAATTTAAGCCATTACAATTTTATTTGAAACTAAAAAAGCACCATGTTTTTTGCAGCCCCAGTTAAAAAGCAATTCAGTGTTCATTAAAGGTAATAAAGTAGAAATAAATAAGTAACAACAGTAATTAATGGAGAACTGAAGATATCATTTGTATTAACGAACTGCGCAATTGAAAACGGATGCCAATTGTGCTCATTGGCCAATAGTACCACCATGCCAGATACAGGGCTGCATACCATTACAGATTTTCCATAACCATTCCGGAAATTTACCACATATTACGGTCTTATGAAAACTGCTATGATGGACTGAATTTATTGAAATAAAAAACACTATGGAAAATTATAGACATATAGAACAGTTAGTCTAACAATTAATGCCTAGACAAGTTCGTAGCTAGTGGCTATGCCTAAGGAAATGGCATATTTTATCAGTAAACGAAGCTGTCACTACTGTAGCTAGTTGTTCACTGGCAACAATTTATCAATGTTTTAATGACTTGGGTTTCAGTTACATCTGGACCTGTGGATGGGTTAAGGTTAGGGTCACTGTGACTACAAACAGTTGAATGACTACTGTAGGTTGGGGTGGACGACACATTGACCTTTACTAGACAATCGGACTAGTTATTAGGCAGGTTTACTAGTCTGCCCTTATCTTTACTAGTGTACAGACTAGTGGACTTGTGGGTAGTAATACCCCTGATTTTTATAGGAATCGAGGTCATTTACAAAAATTGCTAGCACAACGCCACAAAAGAATTGCAAACATTAAAATTTAAGACTTATGTCGCAAGTAGTTTACGTCCCAATATTGTGGACCATATGTCTCAGAAAAGATTATAAGGATGGGATGTTTAAAATGTGCAAACTTTCCGTAGAGAGAACCAATGTTAGTCTTAATAACCACTGATTAGTGTTAACACTTAAGTATGAAAATGGCATAAAATCATATTAAAAACAAAAATTTGGACATATATTTTCATTCTAGGACATATGTAACACCCACAGGCTGCACAGAGTTGTGCTACTCAGAAATACTGTATTTCAAATTTGAACATGCCGTTTGTTCGATTAAGATAACGCTTTCCATTGATTTCCTTCAGGTTGTTTTACCTGTGCAATGGAAAAGGGACTGCGCCTTTACAATGTGGAACCACTCACAGAAAAGCTACACCAAGGTATGTGAATTGTACATTTTCTTTACTAATGCTGGTACTCTATGATATCTAGTAGCTCAATGTTGTCAGCGGACCATGTAGTCATTGTTTCTCATGTTTGTGTGCCAGTTGACAATTTATTATGTCTGAATTACAGGCACTCCTTTATCATCCTGGCCACATAAGTTTCATTGTTATAACTAAATGCTTGCAAACGATTTATACCTTGGTGTGTTAGTTCCATCCTTCCAGGTAATGATTTATACCTTGGTGTGTTAGTTCCTTCCTTCCACATAATGATTTATACCTTTGTGTGTTAGTTCCATCCTTCCACATAATGATTTATACCTTGGTGTGTTAGTTCCTTCCTTCCACATAATGATTTATACCTTTGTGTGTTAGTTCCATCCTTCCACATAATGATTTATACCTTGGTGTGTTAGTTCCATCATTCCACATAATGATTTATACCTTGGTGTGTTAGTTCCATCCTTCCACATAATGATTTATACCTTGGTGTGTTAGTTCCTTCCTTCCACGTAATGGTTTATACATTGGTGTGTTAGTTCCATCCTTCCACATAATGATTTATACCTTGGTGTGTTAGTTCCATCATTCCACATAATGATTTATACCTTGGTGTGTTAGTCCCATCCTTCCACGTAATTGTTTATACCTTGATGTGTTAGTTCCATCCTTCCACATAATGATTTATACCTTGGTGTGTTAGTTCCATCATTCCACATAATGATTTATACCTTGGTGTGTTAGTCCCATCCTTCCACATAATGATTTATACCTTGGTGTGTTAGTTCCATCCTTCCACATAATGATTTATACCTTGGTGTGTTAGTTCCATCCTTCCACATAATGATTTATACCTTGGTGTGTTAGTTCCATCCTTCCACGTAATGGTTTATACCTTGGTGTGTTAGTTCCATCCTTCCACATAATGATTTATACCTTGGTGTGTTAGTTCCATCATTCCACATAATGATTTATACCTTGGTGTGTTAGTTCCATCATTCCACATAATGATTTATACCTTGGTGTGTTAGTTCCATCCTTCCACATAATGATTTATACCTTGGTGTGTTAGTTCCATCCTTCCACGTAATTGTTTATACCTTGGTGTGTTAGTTCCATCCTTCCACATAATGATTTATACCTTGGTGTGTTAGTTCCATCATTCCACATAATGATTTATACCTTGGTGTGTTAGTTCCATCCTTCCACATAATGATTTATACCTTGGTGTGTTAGTTCCATCATTCCACATAATGATTTATACCTTGGTGTGTTAGTTCCATCATTCCACATAATGATTTATACCTTGGTGTGTTAGTTCCATCCTTCCACATAATGATTTATACCTTGGTGTGTTAGTTCCATCCTTCCACGTAATTGTTTATACCTTGGTGTGTTAGTTCCATCCTTCCACATAATGATTTATACCTTGGTGTGTTAGTTCCATCATTCCACATAATGATTTATACCTTGGTGTGTTAGTTCCATCATTCCACATAATGATTTATACCTTGGTGTGTTAGTTCCATCCTTCCACATAATGATTTATACCTTGGTGTGTTAGTTCCATCCTTCCACATAATGATTTATACCTTGGTGTGTTAGTTCCATCCTTCCACATAATGATTTATACCTTGGTGTGTTAGTTCCATCCTTCCACATAATGATTTATACCTTGGTGTGTTAGTTCCATCCTTCCACATAATGATTTATACCTTGGTGTGTTAGTTCCATCCTTCCACATAATGATTTATACCTTGGTGTGTTAGTTCCATCCTTCCACATAATGATTTATACCTTGGTGTGTTAGTTCCATCCTTCCACATAATGATTTATACCTTGGTGTGTTAGTTCCATCCTTCCACATAATGATTTATACCTTGGTGTGTTAGTTCCATCCTTCCACATAATGATTTATACCTTGGTGTGTTAGTTCCATCCTTCCACATAATGATTTATACCTTGGTGTGTTAGTTCCATCCTTCCACGTAATGTTTATACCTTGGTGTGTTAGTTCCATCCTTCCACATAATGATTTATACCTTGGTGTGTTAGTTCCATCCTTCCACATAATGATTTATACCTTGGTGTGTTAGTTCCATCCTTCCACATAATGATTTATACCTTGGTGTGTTAGTTCCATCCTTCCACATAATGATTTATACCTTGGTGTGTTAGTTCCATCCTTCCACATAATGATTTATACCTTGGTGTGTTAGTTCCATCCTTCCACATAATGATTTATACCTTGGTGTGTTAGTTCCATCCTTCCACATAATGATTTATACCTTGGTGTGTTAGTTCCATCCTTCCACATAATGATTTATACCTTGGTGTGTTAGTTCCATCCTTCCACATAATGATTTATACCTTGGTGTGTTAGTTCCATCCTTCCACAGTAATGATTTATACCTTGGTGTGTTAGTCCCATCCTTCCACATAATGATTTATACCTTGGTGTGTTAGTTCCATCCTTCCACATAATGATTTATACCTTGGTGTGTTAGTCCCATCCTTCCACATAATGATTTATACCTTGGTGTGTTAGTTCCATCCTTCCACATAATGATTTATACATTGGTGTGTTAATTCCATCCTTCCACATAATGATTTATACATTGGTGTGTTAGTTCCATCCTTCCACATAATGATTTATACATTGGTGTGTTAGTTCCATCCTTCCACATAATGATTTATACCTTGGTGTGTTAGTTCCATCCTTCCACATAATGATTTATACCTTGGTGTGTTAGTTCCATCCTTCCACATAATGATTTATACCTTGGTGTGTTAGTCCCATCCTTCCACATAATGATTTATACCTTGATATGTTAGTTCCATCCTTCCACATAATGATTTATACCTTGGTGTGTTAGTTCCATCCTTCCACATAATGATTTATACCTTGGTGTGTTAGTTCCATCCTTCCACGTAATGGTTTATACCTTGGTGTGTTAATTCCATCCTTCCACGTAATGATTTATACCTTGATGTGTTAGTTCCATCCTTCCACATAATGATTTATACCTTGGTGTGTTAGTTCCATCCTTCCACATAATGATTTATACCTTGGTGTGTTAATTCCATCCTTCCACGTAATGATTTATACCTTGATGTGTTAGTTCCATCCTTCCACATAATGATTTATACCTTGGTGTGTTAGTTCCATCCTTCCACATAATGATTTATACCTTGGTGTGTTAGTTCCATCCTTCCACATAATGATTTATACCTTGGTGTGTTAGTTCCATCCTTCCACATAATGATTTATACATTGGTGTGTTAATTCCATCCTTCCACATAATGATTTATACATTGGTGTGTTAGTTCCATCCTTCCACATAATGATTTATACCTTGGTGTGTTAGTTCCATCCTTCCACATAATGATTTATACCTTGGTGTGTTAGTTCCATCCTTCCACATAATGATTTATACCTTGGTGTGTTAGTTCCATCCTTCCACATAATGATTTATACATTGGTATGTTAGTTCCATCCTTCCACATAATGATTTATACCTTGGTGTGTTAGTTCCATCCTTCCACACAATGATTTATACCTTGGTGTGTTAATTCCATCCTTCCACATAATGATTTATACCTTGATGTGTTAGTTCCATTCTTCCACATAATGATTTATACCTTGGTGTGTTAGTTCCATCCTTCCACATAATGATTTATACCTTGGTGTGTTAGTTCCATCATTCCACATAATGATTTATACCTTGGTGTGTTAGTTCCATCCTTCCACGTAATGATTTACACCTTGGTGTGTTAGTTCCATCCTTCCACATAATGATTTATACTTTGATGTGTTAATTCCATCCTTCCACGTAATGGTTTATACCTTGGTGTGTTAGTTCCATCCTTCCACATAATGATTTATACCTTGGTGTGTTAGTTCCATCCTTCCACATAATGATTTATACCTTGGTGTTAGTTCCATCCTTCCACATAATGATTTATACCTTGGTGTGTTAGTTCCATCCTTCCACATAATGATTTATACTTTGATGTGTTAATTCCATCCTTCCACGTAATGGTTTATACCTTGGTGTGTTAGTTCCATCCTTCCACATAATGATTTATACCTTGGTGTGTTAGTTCCATCCTTCCACATAATGATTTATACCTTGGTGTGTTAGTTCCATCCTTCCACATAATGATTTATACCTTGGTGTGTTAGTTCCATCCTTCCACATAATGATTTATACCTTGGTGTGTTAGTTCCATCCTTCCACATAATGATTTATACCTTGGTGTGTTAGTTCCATCCTTCCACATAATGATTTATACCTTGGTGTGTTAGTCCCATCCTTCCACATAATGATTTATACCTTGGTGTGTTAGTTCCATCCTTCCACATAATGATTTATACCTTGGTATGTTAGTTCCATCCTTCCACATAATGATAATCTCAGGCATATTTATATTTAAAAAATATTGCATTTCGGAGCACATTCAACCTTTACATCTATAGATTAGAGTTGGGCAGTTATCATCAGGTGTGGTTTTTCTATTGCTACATGGGGGGTTTCAGTGGCATCTGTCGGTCACAAGTGGCCACGGTTCTGTGCCCTGAAAAGTCAGTGGGCATGGAACAGCTCTTGTTGTGGCTGTGCAGGCCGATGCGGGGGTAACAGTCCCTGTCGCAGCGGCTGCATTTGAAAGCGGTGTCTGCAGGTGGAGCTTGCTGGCTAGGATATACACATTGATGACTACAGGAATGAAGTAGTAGCACATTGGATCAGTGGCTAGAGTGCACTCTCAACTAAGAGAACCCAGGTTTGAAATGAGTGCTTCCATGTCAAACCTTGGGCAAACTGTTTCATTCTACATTGCTCCTGTTCACACAGCTTTATAAATGTGTACCTGGCTATAGACAAAGGTGGATACTTGTGTACAAATAGTCTTTGTGCATTAATTGGAGCATGGCTGGATGCTTCCTATCTGGAGAAGCCGAGATGGTGTCTGATTGAATTGGTCTGCCATGGAGTTAAGTGTAAAGTGCTTTGAGCAATCCTGAAGACTGGATATTGTGTCATATAAGAACTTACCTTTACTTTTGTTATCAAGGTATTATGTTTAGGGGAAAATGTTGTCATAATGACAGATCTGGATACAGAGGTAACAAATGTTTTATAGTTTTGTGCTGTGCAGTGTATATGTGATGTTGTTTTACATGACAGGGTTGGAGACAGTGGGTAGTGTTGGACAGGTTGAGATGCTGCATCGCACTAACCTGCTGGCTGTAGTTGGAGGTGGGGCTATGCCAAAGTATGCTGAAAACGCTGGTAAGTTTTACATATAAATTATATCAATATATGTCACACTGCAAAATTGGCTGCAAAGTAGAACGTTCTAGCTGTTTTGTTATACAGATTATGAACTTAGATATGATGCCTCGGTTGTTGAGGTGTCTTTACTAATTTCTATGTTGATTATTTGTTGAGGAAAATGAACAGGAAATGAGATCAGAAGTTATGAGTTAATGACAATGTTGATTAGATACGACTTGGTCTGGGACATTGACCTGCAGACAGAGTAGACCACTGCCAATTGTTATATGCTGTACATATAAAAATATATACAACAGGATAGGCAAGTATAAATTTATAAATACATGTTTTTATGATCCATGCTCTTTTATGTATGAATGTGTACATTTATATACTTATTTACATGTGTGTTTGTAATGTTAACACACATCATTTATGTTATTATAAACATAGTAACACACAATTTGTATTTGTGTTTATCTGTTACCATTTCATTGTTATTGTTAAACTTAATACCGACATCGCTGTCTGTTCAGTGTTGATTTGGGATGACACAAAGAAAGATTTTGACAAGAAGATTGTGTTGGAATTCACTTTCTCACAGCCTGTCGTTGGTGTAAGATTGAGAAAAGACATGTAAGTATTGTACCTGTCACATAATCCACACAACATCCAGAAAATACAGGCAACTCTCTATAACTATAAATAGCCTACTTGGTGAAACTATTGCATGTAATGTTAAATTATTCAGATGTTATTCATGTGGCAAAAGCAAGTATTCATTCCTTGCTTTTGATACGTTCCTTGCAAGGTTTACACAATGACTATTTATACAGCAGAAGTCTTCATATATTGTGTTTCAGTTGAAACTTATATAGTTATTTAGTGTTTCGATGAAGATATTGTGTACTTAGTAAACAATGAAACACTATGTGATTGTATTGTTCTCACATCCTTGTCGCTGATGTCGTTCTGCTTTCAGTAATGTTTTAGCTTTCAGTAATGTCACAACATTTCTGTCCCACGTCTAGGCTGATAGTTGTGCTGAGGAATCAGGTGCATGTGTTCAGCTTCCCAAACAACCCACAGAAACTGTTCACATTTGGAACAAGAGACAATCCAAAAGGTACAAGACCAATAGGACCCTAATTAACCACTTGTGTAGTTATAAAAGACAAAGCTCAAATATGAGTGAGAACCTTGAAGCTAAGTAGTATGAAGGCATACAAATCAGTTTACAATGGAAAATGTTCTATTAAGGGTTAATCAGTGCATGTCATCATAACAGTTTGTGATGAATACACAGTACGCAGATGCGATATATTGGTCTTGATATATTACAATTAATATTTTAAAACAAACTGCCAATTTCTCTGAAGGATGATTGATGCAGTTGAACAAATGCTGATGAATTGATAAAGCAGTGTTTTCAACAACAATCTCTGTTTAAATCTTATCAGTGTTGTCTTCAGCCAGTGTACGTAGCTGTATCCTCACGCACCACGTTCATGTTGTGTCTGTTACTTTGATGAACTCCATTGCCCCTCCCAGGTCTCTGTGAGGTCAGCCCAGGCTTGGATAAACAGCTCCTTATCTTCCCGGGCTACAAGTGCGGCAGTGTCCAAGTCGTGGTCAGTATCCAGTATTCCTTCACTCACACCAGTGTCATATTGATAGGGCTGCCGAATGACATTACTGAATCATGTACACATAAATGATGATTAAAAAGTATGTATGTTGTGTAGGTGTCAGTGAAACTGTATACATTTGTAATAGTTTACATTTGTAATACCTTACACCACCTAAAGAGCAACAAGCGAGGGACAACCGTTGTTACTATAGGTGGCTTTATTACCAATGTGACTAGCGAGACTGATTTTATTTACATTACCATGTATGGAATAACTTTGGAACTATCCAAAAGTGACCCTAATTGTGAGGTGGCATCATTACCAAAGTGAATGTAAAGTGAGGTTCGATTGTGTAAAAATTACATAATAACCTAAGAACAGACTCTCCTTTTACTATCTGATACAACATGTCACCCCATCCGTCTAATCCAATCCATCCGATCACATCCTGTCTTCACTCTGTCCTGTCTGCAGGATCTTGGCCAGTCTGAGCCAAGTCAGTCGACATCTCCAGTGACCATCAATGCCCACCAGAGTGACCTCGCGTGTCTGGCCCTCAACCAGGATGGCACCCTCCTTGCCACCGCCTCCAAGCAGGTACACACCACCACGGGCAGTATGGGGCATCTTGGGGCATTATTGGGCATCACAGGGAATTATGGGCATCACTGGGCATAAATGGCCATCACAGGCCATTATAGAGCATCACTGGGCATTAACGGGCATCACGGGGCTTTATTGGGCATCACAAGCATTATGGGCATCATGACATGACACATGCATTGGGCATTATGAAGCATCAGGGGGGTCGTGGTGCATGGGGCATTGCAGGGCATTGTGGAGCATTACAGGACACCATTGGGCATTATTTGATCGTGAGACATCACAAGGCATCGTGATTCATCCCTGGCATTGTAAGGGCATTGTGGGGCATGGCGTGATACCATGTAATGAGTACAGTTTATATTATTAGCAATCAGTGGATAATTCTAATTTTACGTGTTGAATATGATAGTGATACAAAATTATCCAAGACACTTAAACTGTGACATAATTGTATAAAATTGCACCTTTGCAAGTTGTATGCAGCTGTCTTTGTATGAGAGAAGTAACATGGTCACCTAGACAAGGTCATGTCTGATTCCGTGCCCTCTTACACCAATGTCAACTATGATGTCAGCAGAAAGTTCATCACAAATGTCGCACCTACATAGAAACAATCTTCGGTCTACCTTCCAATGTGATTACTTATATTAATTTCCACTTTGCACTATAATGGAATCCTGGCTACGAGGCTTATAACTGATATGTGTTTTTAAGTGTGTTTTCAACAGTGATTTATGTTTTGGTTAAAACAACACTGACAGACCAATGAGTGTCAAGGAAGGTGAAGTCTTTATGCACTGTTTCATCTTACAGGGGACATTAATTCGTGTATTTGACACCAGTACCAGACGAAAGACAATTGAACTTCGCAGAGGTGCTGATCCAGCGACCCTCTACTGGTGAGTTGTGTAACTTTCCTGCATTCACATAGTCATTTACTTACACTGAATTGCCTCCACTGAGTAATGGTAATCATTGGAGACGACAAATGGTTCATGGCCAATGTATACGCTGTATCTAAAATTCTTTATATCTAAAATTTACCTCCATTTGCTGATAATAGAAATAGACTTGAAATAAAAGTAAAAAAGTAGAAAATCACTTTATTCTGTACTATACAATGTGAAATGAAAAATATTTCTTCAGATCTGCATTTTATTTGTGACATTGTCAATTTGTTATATCCAATGAAATTTCAATTTCACCATTAAGACTTGCAATTTTTTTATATTCTTTCGAAATTCAGTAAGAAAAAAACGGATCAAATGTGTTTGTTTGTTGTAAGCGAGAATTCGTTTTAAGGTAATCCATTATCGTATCTTGTGATATTGTATATTGTGATGCCTGCAAACTGGCAATACAATGATACAGAAATACATTTTATCTCCTTGTGTCTAACTTCTCTGACAGTGGAGAATGATGATGATGTTCGTTATTAAGTTAAAGATTCTGTTCTTGAAAATGCAAAAACATCGAGATGGTGTCTGATTGAACAGGTCTGTCAATGAATAAAAGATTAAGCGCTCTGAGAACAGTCATTACGAAAGAACTCACCCTAACACATTGAAATAAGTTCAAATATCTTTGTTACCATCACACAGATCTGCACTGATATCTGCCATAAGTGTTTACTGCATTGTGTTATTTTAGCATCAACTTCAGCCACGATTCTGCCTTCCTCTGTGTATCCAGTGATAAGGGAACAGTGCACATATTCGCAGTCAAAGACACAACTCTCAATAAAAGATCTTCGTAAGTTGACCTCTGTCGCTGATAAGTTTTACTCGTAATTAGGGTCTGAAAACTCTCTCATGGCTTGTAGAATAAAATGAGTATTTTATCAGCTTAGTAAACATTAACCACAAGCTGAATTTGTGATCAAATTACACCTTGTTTTATACACGTGTAGAGAGCAATTCCACAAAATGTCATTGACATAGCCTGATTATATAAAATATATTGAAATTTATTTGAAAACAACTGCATACATTATATATCATACATACAATGCATACAACACACATTTTTGAAAAAAGGGTAAAAGAAGTGCAATACTTATCATGTTTACCCTTATAATTGCTTGGCTAAGTAGATAATATGAAACATGAATTAAAAAATATATATATTTCTAAGAAGCCTTCACAAAATATGTGCTCAAATTTTGGATTCTTTCTTATCTTGCCAAAGGTTTCAATCAAACGCATTCATTCAATAGTCTAAGAGATGAATGCAAACAGATTTCAGAATTTTTGTTGTGTTCACATGGAACAACTGAAGGACGAACAGTAGCACATACAAAGTTTATAGCTGATAATAATATACATGTATTATCTATAAGTACATTATCTGTTATATACAGCCAACTATTGTATTGATCAAAGACGTAGCTGTCTGGATATAGAAAAATGTCCCCTTACATATCCAAGTGACCCTTAACGTATGGAATATTTATGGGATAAATATTGCATCCTTTCTAATGGGAATGAGGACCCATTGAGTTTTGTTTTCTCGTAGGAAGGTGACAAAGCTACCCTGGATACATGACTGTCCCTATGTGTCCCTGTGGAAGGTGACAAAGCTACCCTGGGTACATGACTGTCCCTATGTGTCCTTGTGGAAGGTGACAAAGCTACCCTGGATACATGACTGTCCCTATGTGTCCTTGTGGAAGGTGACAAAGCTACCCTGGATACATGACTGTCCCTGTGTGTCCCTGTGGAAGGTGACAAAGCTACCCTGGATACACGACTGTCCCAATGTGTTCCTGTGGAAGGTGACAAAGATACCCTGGATACATGACTGTCCCAATGTGTCCCTGTGGAAGGTGACATAGCTACCCTGGATACACGACTGTCCAAATGTGTTCCTGTGGAAGGTGTCAAAGCTACCCTGGATACATGACTGTCCCTATGTGTCCCTGTGGGAGGTGACAAAGCTACCCTGGATACATGACTGTCCCTATGTGTCCCTTTATGTGTGAATGCTAAAGAAGTGACAAAGCTACCCTGGATACATGACTGTCCTGTGTTTTATGTGTGAATGCTAAAGAAGAGAATGTAAAATAATCAGTAATTGTTGTACAGAGATTGTATACATTCGTATATCTGTGGTTTGATGAACACTCCAGGTTTCTTCTAGTTGTTCCTGTACATGGATAAGACACTTGGAGTGGAGCGGCTCAGTTGCTAGACCATCTCACTCTCAACTAAGATACCCTGGGTTTGAATCCAGTGCTGGTGTATTGAACCTCGGGCAAATTCGTTCACTCTAAATTGCTCCAGTTCACTTGGCTGTATGAATGAGTAGCAGTTGCGGACATTTGTACAGAAATAGTCTTTTCTTTGTAATTGCAGGATGCTTCTCAGAGAATTCGAGCTGGTGTTCGACTGAACTGGTCTACCAGGGAGTAAAGTGTTTAGTGCCTTTACCAATTCCAAGGACAGAATACTGCGACATGTAGACATTGACCTTTTTGTTTGTAGATTCAAGAGGTTTGGGGTTCTGGGTCAGTATGTGGAGTCCCAATGGGGTCTTGCCAACTTCACTGTCGCTGCCGAGTGTGCCTGCATCTGTGCCTTTGGACCAGGGTCGTCTATCTATGGTACAGTTTTATTTATTTCTCTATCTACGTATATAAACTGTGTAACTGTGTTTAGATGTTCAAAAGTCTGTTATAGTGATGTTTTTGTGAAATGTATACACTATTACTGTAATTATCTTACCAAGTCAGTACTTTTATGTTCCTCTGGGTTTTATTTGGCTTTTGGACTGCATACACAAATTTGGATTGTTCCAAGCAAATAATAATGACTAGAGACATGGATAACATTTAACTGACATTCCTGTAAGCTCATAAGCCCGATTGAGCGTTTTAAATTTAATTTTACTCCCTGTCTGTGCCCTTGTAAACTGAATGCCAACACCAGGGTGTGCTGATTTTGTTTCACTGGTGTGTCTTAGAAATAATGTTAGTGATGTAGTGGTGGCTTTTTGCATTTTAAAAACACTCCTGTTATAAAATTACAATGAATTATGCATTTGGTGATGGATTTTCCACAAGAGTTCATTTATATTATCATAGCATTACAGTCTGCTGATCGTTAGACGTAAGGCTGGTCTGTCTGTTTGCAGCCATATGTGTTGATGGAACCTTCCACAAGTACACCTTCACACCCAGAGGGAAACTGCAACCGACAGGCGTATGATGTCTTCCTTGATGTTGGTGATGATGACGACTGATAATGACGTCATATTGACAACTGAAGTGGATGGAATTGTATTCTGCGGAAGCCAGTCAGAGATATCCACCCGCCTTTGAAACAATGTTCGTTTGTGAAGTGAACATCTTTGTTATTAGGCCACCCTGGACGAACGCCAAGTTTACAGATGCAATCTGTTGCCAAATATACATTTATATAGAATGAAAGATGCAGACATTGTGGTGTGCATCTCTCTCATTGTATAGAACAGAAGATTGAACGTTCTTCTGTTAGTTCGTTTTTATGTGATATACATGTAACATATTTCTGACTAATATTACATATTATTGTATGTACAAACCTTTGCAATACCTATAGCTCAAGACCTTTGTTATTCCTCTCAAGATAGCCAAGCAGGTCGAATGACGTCATAGCTGACATTACACGAAGAAGCCAGTGATTAGACGTTTTCATAGGTGTTGTAAAGGTGAGTAACTAATGCAAGTTATAGACAATAGACAAAATTTAACTTTATAGATGCTTGCCTTTGTCTGTTGAAGGAAAAGATGCCATAATTGTGCCGTCAAATTGCGCATCTTTGTAAATTTAAATTATGGAATGATATACATTGGGAGTGCGAGTATATAAGTAGTTCGTTTGCTTAAATGCAGTATTGCTTCCAAAACTCAATATATTGCCATATCTTTACTGTAATGTGGCATAATTATAGTAATTAATTCCCCGCTCCCCCGGTAATTGTTTTAGTCGAATGAAGTTTTGAACGCAATTATTCAACTGTTTTGGTATTTAATAAGTCAACATGGCATATGCACAGTAAACTTTTCCATATAAATAGCCTGGGGCTTGCACTACTAGCGCTGTGTGCGGAGAATGCCACGGAAATAGCTGTACCGATTCAAAGCCGCTGTGGTGGTCCCAGATTCGACCAGTCCAGGATTCGTCTAAACGCATATCGCGCATGCGCGCTCAGGCGCTATGGTCGCTTTTATCTGTTCTGACGCGCTCTGACGTATGGCAACGGCATACGTCATGCCCGGGCCGAGATTCGACTAAATAACACACGTTCGAGTGAGTGAAAATTATCACATAAGTTAATCCATTTTTATTTAAGATGTGCGTGATAACAGTATAATTTCAATACTTGATGTATTACAGTGTACTAACGGAAACTACGTTAGTAACAAAGGCGAATCCTGACTCGGTACGAATCTGGGAGCGCTACCTTCGCGGTCCCAGATTCGTACGAATCCTGGACTGGTCGAATCTGGGACCACCACAGCGCCATTTTCTCTGATGACTAATCTGCAGGGCTGGTCTGGTGGGTAAGGCAATGTGTAAATAAAGTCAACACGTATGTTTATGAAATATATGACAGAACGTTGCTATTTCGAAGCAGCTTTCTTGACTTGATTTGACGTCAGTAAAGTTTAGTTCGAAAGTAGAGTAACCTGTGTTGCGCCTGATAACACCGCACAGTGAGACCCCAACATGAATACTGCAACACAGTGTCTC
Organism: Ridgeia piscesae; assembly: GCA_025642075.2. Taxonomy (NCBI): domain Eukaryota; kingdom Metazoa; phylum Annelida; class Polychaeta; order Sabellida; family Siboglinidae; genus Ridgeia; species Ridgeia piscesae. Next base: position 436,644 of record JAODUO010000205.1, on the reverse strand, counting down.
AAAAGTATAGATGTTAGCATTAGTCAAAAGTCATCTGACAGCAAAAATATAGCAACATGTTAATTCGTGGCGGCCATGGGAATTATGCAAATGAACTAGCATCGCATTCCACATCGTTCATCGCATCGTCCATCGCATCGCACATCGCATTACACATCGTTCATCGCGTCGCGTCGCGTCGCGTCGCGTCGCGTCGCGTCGCGTCGCGTCGCGTCGCGTCGCGTCGCGTCGCGTCGCGTCGCGTCGCGTCGCGTCGCGTCGCGTCGCGTCGCGTCGCGTCGCGTCGCGTCGCGTCGCGTCGATGTCGCGTCGCACATCGCATCGTCCGTAGCATCACACAACGCATCACATTAACGTTGCGAATATCCACACCAAACTCTTGTCGATGTCTGTCCCACTGAGACTGTCATACGGCACACTCGCGTGTGTACATCGCCAGCCCCGTGTTGACGTTGACGACCGAGCCGCGTTGGCTTCCGGGTCGTCGGTGACAGTGAAGAAGAACTCGGCGTCGTGCACGCCGTCCGTCGTTGTGAGGACGTTGTTGTCACTGTACGTGTCGCTGTCATCGTGCGTCTTCGTGCGTCATCGTGTGTGTACATCACGCTGCCACTGTCAAGATCTGCCGGGGTGAAGCAATGCTTCTAAGAGTCCGCCGATAGTAAGTGAGCCGTACACGGGCCAACTACAACTGACAACAGCTATTGGTTTGTTTTCGATTGTGTTTAACCATTTGAACATCCATAAATATTACGCTACATAAAAAAGTATTAGAATCTGGTGTTATTATTACAGTCAGCACGGCATCGGTAGGGGTTTTGTTTCGCTGTCGTCGGATATTGACATCGGAAGACGAGACAGGGTGTAGAGAACGACCCCCCTTGGGACGCGTGCGCGGGGGAAGTTACTCCGCATGATATGTGTGAGTGTGTGTGCGTTGGTGTGTATGTCGCTCCTCTCGTGTGCGCTCGCCAGAATCGGTTTAACCCCCGATTCAGGGTAAAGTGACAGACGCTCGTTCCAGGTTCGATCTCGGATATTGTATTCACAATTTGAAGTTCACGTTCGTATACATAATTTCAAAAGATATACATTGCGTTGGCAATAGACTTTAACATAGTACTAGTAACATCGAAGTCACTGTGTGTCTGTTGCCAGTCCACTACAGCGCTCCTACAATTTAACATTTTAAATACATGCCGGTAATTTTGATAATCTCGATAAGTATGAGCTTCAGTCTCATACTCATGTTTTAATTTAGATAGCCAAAAGGAGGGAGAGTCGCGAGCATCTTCTGTCGCTCTCGATCTCCGCTCTCTGATCTCCTAACTCTCTCTGATTAAAACCACGCTCTCTCCTTTTATTGTAAACCGTTAATTAACCAGTGTGCATCTTGTGCGCATGTGTAATTAACAATTCCGGTCGCAAGGTTTGCCCAAGGACGCTAGTTTAACGTTATCACGTACTCGAGAAACACCTGCAAATCTATACAAATTCAACCTTTGTCCAAACTGTCTCCGCTATGATTTAGTCAATGTTCAGCAAAACACTCGCTGGTAATATATAACCATTAAGATCCGCTTCGCCGGTGTGATCCAGGATGGGTTTCCATTGAAGCCTCGAGTGGAGTAAACATCTTTAGAATTCGTCGGGGCTTTGTGTCCGCTTTTGGCCTTGGTCTGGTTTTGCCTCTGTGTTAAGTAATACTTTCTAGACTAATAACGCTATACTATACACACCCTTAAATATTAAGCGGGTGGGTTTTTACAAGGGGAGAGTGGAATGTATTTGGTACCTGTTATATAGCGGCGATGTCCACATCTGAACAATTACTTGGGCAGAACGTCTGTCGGGTGAACGCACATTGCAAAGGTCTACGGGGACACTTAGACCGACGCTTCAACCCACCGTAGATCGGCCTGGGATGTATGTAGGCCCTATGTAATCCCATAATATCTCCTAAAATTACGTGTCATACCAAGTGGTCGTGTTAATTTTTGTGCTCAGCAAATACCATTGTTTTTTATTTACGAACAAACAAAGTGGCTGTTCAAGCAACTCGAATGATGCGATAATTATCTCACCCGTCCACAGAACAGTGCATTAAAACCCCGAGCTGGTTGTTTCTCGGACGTTGTTGTCCCAGTTACCCAGGCTCCGTGAGGTGGCAGCACTCTTCAAGCCCCCTCAACTCTGCCTGGGAAATTAAATGGGCTGCAGTTGTAACCGCCAGGGCGGCCTTACCCCATATTAAGATAGAGATGCTGATTGACCGAATTTGAAATAACAAATTAAATAAGTATACCTTTTTATAAGAAAATGTTGTATTATAAAAATATTCAACATTAAATTTACATTGACATAAAGATAATAAAAAATGTGTAGTTGTTTATTAAATCGGAATTACGGCACGATTAGCCAGTATCCGTGAGGTGGCAGCATTGTGTAGCCCACACGGATAGCATTCAAACGCAGTTAAATCACCAGTCTGTCTTCTCGGCGTAGTTCCGCAGCCGACCGACAGTCGATTTGGCGAGACTAATCCGTCCAAAGATGCATAACCATAGTCCAAGCAGTCGTGCTCGTTATTCGTTATCTTTGTTGCACTAGTCACAATTAACTGCAGTCGTTGTTTTTTTAACTCGATTGATCCGATGGTGCTCTCACCCCTCCCCATAATATTGTATTACTACCAGACCTGATGTTTTCTCGAACTTCGCGGTGGTAACTATAACGATTGGACCAGGATTCACGGTGAACTATCGTATTGCTTAATACGTACATACATCTCAACGGGTCGAATTTTAGCAAAACTTAATATAGGTTGCGTGAAGATCTAGACCTGTATCATTTTGGTCACGGTGCATTTTGGGAGTCGTCGTTTCGCTCGTGTCTACTATATTTAGGTCTATACAGGCTTCGGTCGACTAAACAACGCTTCGAAAGAAACAGTAGGTGTACCACTTGTTTAATTGTTTAAGTTTTATTACTTAACTAAATTATACATCGAATGACGAAAAAACACCGTCAACAATCAACCAGTCATTTAGATTAGATATGAAACATATCTGGTTAAAATAACTGACAGTTGAAGACGGCGGGTAAGCCATGGAAGGAATCTTTCGGGGAGGAGGAAGTCTGATTTCCCAGTGCTTCAATAGCGAAAGGAGTTTACTCTCCTCCCGACCATGGTTACCGAAAATAAATTACACCGATCTACACCCTATAACACCCTAACACTTAACGTCCGACAATTGTGAATAAAGTCGCTGTAACGTCAGTTCGGCAGCCGCTTCATTATCTTGAATTGAATCCGACGTCTCTTCCCTTTCGATCGACGTTCAACACGAAAGCCTCTTCGAGTTCCAATCCGATGACCGTATCGCGTGCGTCGTATAGATTGCAGGGCCTATAGTCCACATCTCGATGTCATCGTGGCCGTTTACTACAACAACATTGAAGCGATTTAATAGTAAGGGTATCAATAATGAGCAGCTATAGACGGCGAGTAAGAAAAAGACAAAATAATTGAGAAAACTGACCTGCCGCGGATCCACTTCGCCTTCGTATACATCTTACGCCCTTCTAGTTGTCTCGTTGTTGGGCGGAAACCGCAATCACGTGACCAGTAATTGTGAGAATCCGCAGTTGCGCAATGCGCAACTTCCTGACAAAGCAGTGACCTTTTGCGCCTGCGCCAATTCTTAAATTTCCTGTGCGTCGATGTTCGCGGGTGCGTTCGCGTATTTCTGTGTGTATTCATGTTATTAAAAAAAAACTTTTACCCTTGAAAGTGTACTTTTGGGACACTATCCGCCAGGGAAAACAGAAAACAAATTGAGAGTGTACGTGCTTTTATGAGAGAGTGCGCGTGAATGTGCGCGCCCGCAAGTGTGTGCACGTGTACATTCGAATAGAAACGGGTTAACCGGATAAAACACTTTGGCTTTCGCCACAGGCGTCTATTACAACGTTGTCTTCATGTCCTAAAAATGGTTCAGAACGTGTCCAGAAATGCCCACTGCATATATAACATGCCCTGAAAAAGGTGCCGTAGATAATTCGTGAAATGAGAACACCATATTTTCCAAGAAACCACTTTACTTCCTGTTACCCCGTATTCTATGTTAAAACCAGAGAGTTATTGGTTCGTGATAATATCATGAATATAAATTACATATGTGTCACTACGCCGAAGAACCGCAGTGTCCTCGGACTTACACTAGTTTGACAGCTGAAATACCGCACTGGCTGAACAAAAACGTAACTTCTAGTGACATAACACAACACAAGACATTACCAGTCGTCACAGACGTTCAAACAACCTGTATACTGCTGATGCGTTTGCGAACTCTTTCGTCGGGTAAAGAGCTAATGGCACCTTAATATCGCCATCACCCATATCGCTCGTGGGCACAGGGAACAGTTGATTTTCCCATTGGAGGCCATATTAACGTTTTGTCGATTATAAAGAAACTGTACCAGATAAATGTTATGTTATGCTCATCGCATTTCGTCAAAATCACATACCTCTAGCTCTTTTGAAATGCAAGCATGTGCGTTCTCCGTCAATATTGACTAAATTTACGACGTAATTTCTCCACCCGCAGGGTCTTATATAAAAAGGTTAAACATCGCTATTCTAATTAAACACTGCCTAACAGGCGTCATTACACTGCAGATACATTGTATCAATTAATCTACTGGTGTGTCTGCTTTATTATACTCATTTCACTTCAAAATGGCTATTCAAAATTTTAATTAACACAATTCTTTGGGTAACACTTTCACATGGTTCAGACCAGGAAGTCTAAACGTCTTCTGACCCCTCGTCGTAGTCGGTCAATGGGGTGCAACCATATCACGGTGCTCGACACATTTCTCGCATCTAGCAGAAACTTGGCAGGAAATCAAAGAATAGCTAGTAAGGTCGTCGGAAGGACGACACCTGCAATTTGCTACTGGTATCACTTGGCTCAATATTATTTCCAAACATATTTTGGTGACAGCTACTTATTTATACCAATATGGGATTAAATAAACTCATTATTGGCAAGGGGAAGTTATAAGACGATCGAGGGAGCACACTGTCCCTGTCGTCGCGTGTGTACACTGCGCTGCCGATGTGATGCTCTGTCGGGGTGAAGTAATTCCGCTGTGACATGTCGCAAATAGTCAGCGGGCCTTGTCGCCAGCCAGCTATGACGGATATAGCCACACTCTCGATCTGTTTCTCGTCAGACACTTGTACAATATGGCTGCTTAGAAGTGTTCGTGATTGTCATTGAAACAACTGGCTGCGGGAAACAATGGGCGCAAGGGTGTTCATCGGCTTCCCTACCACCGACTTACTGAACTGGTCCGATGTGGCGTCTTCGACGTCAACAATCTGCATCCAAAACCGAAAAAGAAAGTCTCAATCGTAAGACGGAACGTCGTCGACCATCTTGAAGTATTGCATGTATGTGGTGGTGAACCGTCTCATATGCTGGTTTGCCCGATTATGGTGACAAGTGCCAAAAATGTAATTATCTAGCAGCTTATAAAGTATCGTATAGTTTATTTTTATAACTTGTTCGGTAATAAATAGTTTCAATGATATCTAATAGCGTGATCGGCTGATCTCTGATAATTTAAATTTCCGTTGGGAGTAGCTGAACGGACTAACTATGTATACATTTTCGTAACTGATATATTTAAAGGTTATTTTGGGTAAAATACAGCAGTTGTAATGACATGTGCGCACATAAGGGCGGCGCTCTCTAGTGAAGAGAGCTGAGCCGTATCTTCAACATGACACGACATCGAAATGGGACGTGTTGACATTTTTCGCGGCGACGTTCGCAATTTCTCGGTCGTCGGATATTGACATCGGAAGACAAGACGGGGGCGCTGCAATGGAGGAGGGGGGGGGTTAAGGTTTTGATACCTGTTCGCTTCGAAGCGTATAGCGGATACGTTATTCTAATGAAAACATTGCGAGGCACAATTGCGACGATCTAACCCTCAACACACTCTAGATATGTCTATGGTGTAGGCCTATGAACCCAAATATATCCGTCCATAGCCTCGATTACCCAGGCTCCGTGAGATGGCAGCACTCTTCAGCCCCTCAACTCTGCTTGGGAAATTAAATGGGCTGCAGTTGTAACCGCCATGGCGGGCTTACCCCAGTTTAGGATAGAGATGCTGATTGGCCGAATTTGAAATAACAAATTAAATAAGTATACCTTTTTAGAAGAAATGTTGTATTATAAAAATAGTCAATATTAAACTTGCATTAACATAAAAAAAATGTGTAGTTGTTTATTAAATCGGAATTACGGCAGGATTAGCCAGTATCCGTGAGGTGGCAGCATTGTTTAGCCCACACGGATAGCATTCAAACGCCGTTAAATCACCAGTCTGTCTTCTCGGCGTAGTTCCATAGCCGAACGACAGTCGGTTAAGCGAGACTACGGACGTTGTGGTGTTGAAAACAATGAACGAGTCACGATGGAATGTCACACCGACTGGACCTTATGCATATGTCTCAAAGGGCCGAATGGTGGCAAAACTCACTGCAACTTGTATCAAACTCTAGACCTGTATAATGTTTGTCTCACGGTGCATTTTGAGTGACGTCGCTTCGCTCGTGTCTATCTACTACTGGCATACCAAACCTTGCCCTGCCTGATCAACACTTCGAAACAAACAGTACTACAAGAAATCAGCCAGCCGCCCACGGAATCTCCAATCCCTGTCGGGGAGGAGGAGGTATGATTTTCCCAGTGCTTCAACAGCGAAAGAATTACCTATAGCAAATTACAAAAAGTACACCTCATAGTACATTGACATTTAACGTAATACGTTAATTATGAATGACGTCACAGTATCCAAGGCTCTACAGCCACTTCATGATGGAGTTTGCTAAGAATGCCTCTTCGAGTTCCGATCGCCTGGTCGCACGCGTTGTATAACTTGTAGTCCACATCTCGATGTCGCTGTGGCTGTTTACCGCAACAACGTAGAAGCGATGTAATAATACTATTTATAATAAGAAGATAAAGGCAAAGAAAACGAGGAAAATGACGAAGAATCACAACAAGGCCAAACCCCTGATCCACGTTGATTTCCTATCGATTGTTGTCAGGCGGAAACCGTAGTGACGTGATTACTAATTGTGCGAACCCGCAGTTGCGCAGTGCGCAACTTCCCGGCAATGTCGGGCTTGTTTACGTATTCTTATATTTCCTGCGTGAGCGTGTATTTGCCTTCTTCAAAATCTCTGGCTTTTTAGCCTACCTACCGTAAAAAGTAGCCTTTTGGGAAGTTATACCCGACTGAGAATATAGTAAAAATGCCTGCGTGCGTACGAGCGTATGCGTCCGGACGTGCAAGTGCACGAGGGCATTTGAATAGACATGTCGCTCTCGTCGAAAAAAAGTCTGCTGTGGTAAAACCACGTTTGATTTTACATAGGCGGCATTATAGCATATATAACGCTCGATAGAACATTTCTCCACAGATTTTCGTTTTTTCTTTCTGAAACATAATTCAACTGAATTCGTGTGGAAAACCAACCCCGTCATTTTTATCCCAATTGGCTGATGTTTTATATATGGCTGCGTTCTGCAAAATAACACTGTGAATACGCGCCCGAGTGGCGCCTTCTCACGTGACTCGATTTGTTCCCCAGTCTAGACGATTACGATTACTGCACGGGTGTAAGGGTCGGGTCACAACACGGGTCACAACACGGCTAGTCTCGTCTAACCGACTGTCGGTCGGCTGCGTAACTACGCCGAGAAGACAGTCTGGTGACTGCCGGCGTTTGAATATTATCCGTGTGGGGCTAAACAATGCTGACACCTCACGGATACTGGTTAATCCTGCTGTAATTCCTATTTTATAAACAATTGCAAATTTGTATTTCTATTTATTTTTGTGTTAATATAAGTTTAATGTTGAATAGTTTCTATAATACGGCATTATCTGATAAAACGTATTGTTAATTAATTTGTTATTTAAAATTCGCCCTGAGAACCAATCAGCGTCTATACCCTAATCTGGGGTAAGGCCGCCCTGGCGGTTACAACTGCAGCCTATTAATTCCCCAGGTAGAGTTGAAGGGCTTAAGAGTGCTACCACCTCACAGAGCCTGGGTAACAGAGGCTACAACACGGCACATATTCATCCGTTATTACTCATTACAATCCTTCCAAAAAGTTAGCATTGTGCAATATTATGTGTAAGTTTCTGGGTACAGTTACTGAGCAGTTACATTGAGTGGGGAGAATTTGTTTTGCCGCGTAGCATTGCAACTGTCAAATATGGCATTTATTTTAGACACTGGATGGTTTCGTACAATGCGAGATGTCTGCAATGCCTATGTTTCCACCTGGTCGATCCTAGTGGGGCAGATATGTTACAACATTTAGGGAAGATGTTCAGTTTTGGTAGAAGGCATGCCAATTTGCATATAAGCAGTTTAAAGTATGCTGAATAGAATAAGATCTGGTGACATCTGATCCGAGCAATGAAACCGGATAAAAAAATACGTTTTATCGGAGGGGGGTTATTTTCATCATTTTTGGCGATTTCGCGATGAAGGGAATTTGGGGGTATGGTTGATTACTGGCTCACCATATCAGCATCACTGCATGAAATATGTCATATTGTATAGCAATAGAATGGGCATATACACGCCTTCCATGTGGTGTAGAAATAATGTTTGTGTGCTGCATATTCATCATTATCTATAGGTAGTCTAACACAAATAAATAAAAAACTTTTACTTTTTTAAACTTTGTCACGGGAAAATGTTCATTGCCATAATAATTTGTAATCCAATTGATGTCGTAGTAAATTATATTAAAAAAAAGAACAATACTAAGATAATAATTCATCAATTTAATCCGCGGTAGGATGTAATAAAGTTGTTCATTTTACGGTACGTTGCTTGACGGGAGACGTGTTTGAAGGTCAGTATGTGTCTTTAAGTCGAAAGGGATCTTGTCGAACTCGACGTCGGTCGACTCGTGTATGTCATCCCGCTCTCGACATCTGACACGTGATCGGCCTGCAAGTCTCGCTGGCCCAACAGCGACATCCGTCGTTCGTAGTAGAACACGGGTGACGTGTCCCGTGTGAGTAATCGTGTTAGGACGGAACTTCCGTGTGGCGGGACACGATGTCGCCGTTCTTGTAGAAGCTGGCGCGAGGCTGTGTATCATTTCGCCGTGGTCAGTAGCGACATGTGTCGCACTGAGACGGCCGTACGGCTCGCTCGCGTGTTTAAGTGTCCAGACCCGTGTTGACGTTGTCGACCGGAGTCTCGTCGTCTTCCGGGTCGACGGTGACACATAAGAGGAACTCGGCGTCGTGCACGCCGTCCGTCGTTGTGAGGACGATGTTGTCACTGTACGTGTCGCTGTCATCGTGCATGTTCGTGTGTGCACATCGCATTGCTGCTGTCGATATTTGCCGGTGTGAAGTAATTTTGCTGTGACGCATGTGTTAATTTGTCTGCATTTTAAGCGCACATCAACTGGTTTTTTTTATATACCAGTAAACATTCCGGTACATTAAATACGACACGACATCGGTATGAGTGGTTAAACAGTTAACGAGTTTCGATGTCGTCGGGTATTGACATCGAAACACAAGACGGGGAGGGAAGATTGTATTTGACACCTGTTCACGGCGATTACGGTGATTACTCATTATTTATATCCGTCTTTTAGCACAAGACAAATTACAACTTAAATGATTCCCAAGCCCCTAGGACAGACAATACAAAGGGTAAGTTAAATGGGCGTTGTTGAAGGTATTTGAAGGTGTCATGGGGTTTCCCGGGAGCTACAAGGGTATCCAATAAGGAGGTCTAAAGAGCACCCCAAAAGAAACAATTTGCCAAAGCCCGGAATATTGTTGCCGCTAAAGCAGCTAGGTATTTGAAAGGTATTTGAATGGTACTTGAATGGTCCTAGGGGTTATTATGGCCAATGGTATTTGAATGGAACTTGAATGGTCCTATGGGTTATTATGGCCAAGGGTATTTGAATGGTATTTGAATGGTACTTGAATGGTCCTAGGGGGTATTATGGCCAAGGGTATTTGAATGGTATTAGAATGGTACTTGAATGGTCCTAGGGGGTATTATGGCCAAGGGTATTTCAATGGTATTAGAAAGGTACTTGAATGGTCCTAGGGGTTATTATGGCCAAGGGTATTTGAATGGTATTTGAATGGTCCTCGTGACCTCGGGTCATGGATCTATAGAAAACTAACACAATGGAAGGATTGACAGCCGGGGCGTATATATATACTCGACAGGTTTAGCGGTTAGGCATTCAGTTATTATGGCCAAGGGTATTTGAATGGTATTTGAATGGTACTTGAATGGTCCTAGAGGTTATTATGGCCAAGGGTATTTGAATGGTATTTGAATGGTACTTGTATGGTCCTAGGGGTTATTATGGCCAAGGGTATTTGAATGGTATTTGAATGGTACTTGAATGGTCCTAGGGGTTATTATGGCCAAGGGTATTTGAATGGTATTTGAATGGTACTTGTATGGTCCTAGGGGTTATTATGGCCAAGGGTATTTGAATGGTATCTGAATGGTTTTTGAACGATATTTTGCATGATATTTTGGATTCTTTATACCGTTCAGTGGTATTGAATGGTATTATAAAATATGATTTATATTATATATATATATATATATATATATATTATATATATATATTATATATATATATATATATATATATATATATATATATATATATATATATATATATATATACCAGATTCTTGCGAACTAAATAATTTACGCCCTTTTAATCTGAAACGCCACCCCACTGTAATACTCGTTACCCCGGTACACGGCCGGCATGTCACCCCGCCCGCTCCGACATCCGAGACACGTCACTACGTTCTGTAATATACAGTCGTAGAAAGAGGACACCTTTGTAAATTGAAAACATAGTTCCACACAGCACTTGATATACCGTACGTTATCCATTTTGCGCGCATCTGGCTCGGGCAAATGGGAATGCCGGATATGACGTCACTGGACCCTCAAGGTTACCCACTGTTGCGACATCGCGACTCAATTTTGGATTTTGGGTCGCGCCCCGACGACCGTTGTAATAAGCATAGACCCTATTATGTTTGGCTTCGACTATGTACACTGAACTACTGCTGGTCCCGCACCTTTCGTGTGAACGGGTTCCAGTGTCATTCACAACTTGTGTGCCATATCCTGTTACTCTAGGCCGTCCGTAAATAGGTATATTTGTTCATACTTTGCTGAATAGCACATTCTGTTGGTTTATCGAAACACCTAGCTCCACAATGATACAATCGGTCATACCGCTCACATAGGTATACATCCTGGTTTAGTGCGGTAAAGTGTTTGTACACCGCTATCGTAGACATTGAGAAATGCGTACGCGGGCCATGGATCTATATATATAACTAACACAATGGAAGGATTGACAGCCGGGGCGGGGCGTATATATACTCGACAGGTTTAGCCTTTCTGCACTCGCTCATGTCTGTCAGTAGCAGCATGGCGACGCATCTGGGGCGATTGTTTGCACTGCTGCTGTTTTTTCAAGGGGACAAATTTGTCAACGACGCAGTAAATTTCACT